>MVGT01001357.1:89538-138096 GCA_002174775.1 Macleaya cordata | reverse complement strand
TTAAATGCTGCTTTTGTCATAGTATCATAGGTATCTTCTTAAGAATTTAAGGCCAAGGATGTCTACAAATGCATACAGTTTATGCCTCAGTAGTTATTTGAGAAGGTTGCCATTTGATGCTTTTGTACGCCGCTAGCTTTACTATCATTTTGTTTCCGAGGGGGTTTTCATGCCTCTCGTAGTGCTAGAAATGTAGCTGTTAGTTTCAGAGGATGATCTTCATGAGCTGTAGGTAATTGTAAAAAATCATAATTTTGATTCAGTGCCATATATACAGGCTTGTCAGAATACATCATGAAAACTTACCCCAAATGATTGAATAAGGTGCTACATAAAATAGCGCATGCATGTGTATGGGTGTTAAGGAAGAGGCAATTGTTTTGTATTCTCTATATTAATCTAACATGATTGACCATAGCTTCAAGGCTTTCTGTTGGGGTGATATGACTATGCCATGGTTCATGCATTCATGGTTCTATGGATTGGGTAAATATTAGTAGGGTAAAAAAGAGAAAAGGCTCTAGCGCTGGAGGAAAAGCATCAGTCTCACAAGTGATATCCGTAGTAGTAATCCTCATCCACTTAGTTTTACACATCTTTAGGGAGTGAACTTTGGCATGTGCTCGGCAGATTTCAAGGGACTTCCAATTACAAACTGCTTGTTTGCCTTGATTTATTAGCATACTTTAGTTATCAAGGAAAACAATCTCTTTTTCCATGTGTCAAAAAGGTAGTTGGAACTAGTGTAAAGTTACCTATTTAAATTCTAAGGGTAAAAGTCTAGCTTCTCAAAAGTCAATTTCATTTCAAATGCAGGTCAGCCCAAGAGGCATCTTCTTACGACAGGGTGGAGTGTTTTTGTAAGTGCAAAAAGGCTTGTTGCAGGGGATTCAGTACTTTTTATCTGGTAGGCGCATTCGAAATTCTAGTTTCCTTTTTGATTATCCTGTACTTCTCTGTTATTTCTTTCTGAAGGGTTCTTGCATCAGATAGAATTGAATAGAATTTGTTCCTGCCTGTGTCAGACATGTGGTATCTGTGGTTAAGATTGTTTCCTCAAAGAGGCCTTCCTTGCCAAAACATGTCCCCTGGACGACATGGCAAAATATGGGATCCCACTTGAGTGTTAGACCGATGGTTAGGAAGCCCATTTGGGTGGTTCTTTGGCTAGATGATCTCTTTGCTGGGATCTGTTAAGTGGTGGTCTCCACACCCCTGCTTGTGTCCCGCATGTACGGTACAGGCAGTGGGGTATGGTCTTGCTCCCATCTTGAATATGTAATTGATATGTGCACCTTTTGGAACTAACACTGTTATTGCTTGCGATAGGAATGAAAAAAACCAGTTGCTCCTGGGAATTCGGCGTGCCAATCGGCCACAAACTGTAATGCCCTCATCCGTGTTATCAAGTGACAGTATGCACATAGGGCTCCTCGCTGCAGCAGCTCATGCGGCTGCAACAAATAGTCGCTTTACTATCTTTTATAACCCAAGGTGGATTGTGGTGAACTCAGATTGATATTTTAAAATATTTCTTGTATATTCCTCTGTATTACAACAATTATTTGCTTTCAGGGCTAGTCCAACGGAATTCGTTATTCCTCTGACCAAGTATGCCAAAGCAGTCTATCATACCCGTGTTTCTGTTGGTATGCGCTTCCGGATGCTATTTGAGACAGAAGAGTCGAGTGTCCGTCGGTAGGTCTCACCTTGTGAATGTTTGTAAAATAGATTTATTGCATGAAGAAGTTTAAGGTACCTTTGGATAGAGTATAAGGTAAAAGCAACATTTGGGTTGACACACACCATTTAACAGTCATTTGTTCTGGATGCTCAAGAAATGGTGCAGGCTGGGTTGTGCCGATTTGCGCACATGGGAGCCAAATCTCGTGTCGATACGTGTGGACACAGATTCGGTTGGACACGTTGGCCACCCAAAATAAAAAACAGAACTCGAGCTCTGAGTCTCTAAGAAGTGAGAAACCCTAATCTCAAATAAATGAAACAGTAAGAAGGTTAAAATAGAAAATCAAACCCTAGCTTAGAATGGAAGGGGTTTTCTACGTCAGAGACTTGCTGGTACTGTTAAGGGATTCCGGTGCTCTCTCTCTCTTCTTCTTCTTCTTCTTCTTCTTCTTCTTCTTCTTCTTCTTCTCCTTCTTTCTGCTTTCTTCTTTCTTCTTTCTTCCAGTCTCGGTCCATAGAGAAGTGAAAGTGACAAGACTGGAAGATAACAAAAGTTGCTGGTTACGTGCAAATGTGGTTAAGAGTCTTTATGACTATGGTAAGGGCTGAAATGATGGGTACGGTTATTACTCTTCCTATAATACCCCATCAATTAAAAAATAGTTCCAGTTACATTCCTAGCTATTATTCTTCCAATAATACCTTTTGTTATAAAAAATTCCAATGATACCTTAGTTTTCATTATTCATACAACATATTTTTTAACTTGGGATATTTCTTATATGCACATATACACGTGTCCCCGAATCTTAATTTTTCGGATATGCCGTGTCCGACACACTGTACCGTGTCTGTGTCCGACATGCGTACCCGTTTCTGTGCAACCCAGGGTTCAGGTGACACAGAAAAATTCTGCAGATTGGATTCTTATCGTTGTCTGACCATTTATTTCTTAAAAAAGTGGGGTCTTTTTTTTAGAAAGAATTGAACCAGGATAATTTGAGCTTCAAGCAGTGCAAAATGAATGTCCAACTCATAAGCCAAATGAATGAGTAGTCATTGTGTGTAGGGAGCTCTTGTCAATTTGGAATTTTGGGGTTAAATGTGACCCATGTGTGGTGGATATGCTGTTTCCACACTACAATTATGTTTTAAGATAGTAGGGGTCTAAGATTTGCTTTATTTGTTTATCTTCTAATACATTCATCGGTTGCACCACTGGGCTAGGGTCTTCTTATAAAATTCTATACTGTAGACACTTTCTAATCATTCAGTTGTCTTTACTTCCAGGTACATGGGCACAATTACTGGCATAAGTGATTTAGACCCTGTTCGTTGGCCTAGCTCACATTGGCGCTCTGTAAAGGTCTGTCAAAACTGTGTACTGATTTTCTGGAAATTCGTTGTGATATTCTCGAAGTGCCTTTTCAATTGCCAAAAGAAAACGATTTCCTCATAAACTTCTCCCTTTTAATGCAGGTTGGTTGGGACGAGTCAACGGCAGGGGAGAGACAGCCAAGAGTATCACTATGGGAGATTGAACCTTTAACAACGTTTCCAATGTATCCATCGTCATTCCCTCTCAGACTTAAGCGACCATGGCCGGCAGGTCTACCTAATCCTCTTGGTATGCTTGTTAACTGTGTTTAGAGGCTTGATAAAGCAACTATATCTATGCTCTTCCCTCATTTTAAGCTTTTTTTTGGGCGAATCTTGTCAGAGAGAAGATTCCTAACAGACCTCTTTTGTTTGGCGCAGGTAGCAAGGATGATGAGCTGGCCATTAGTTCTCCTCTTATGTGGTACAGAGGAGATGGTGCGGACAGGGGGATTGAATCTCTAAATTTCCAAGGAATTGGGGTTACACCCTGGATGCAGCCAAGGCTTGATACTTCCCTTCTTGGTCTGCAACCTGACATGTACCAAGCAATGGCTGCGGCAGCGCTTCAGGAAATGAGAACGACGGATCCTTCTAAACAGGTAGCGGAATCTCTTCTGCAATTCCCGCAATCCCAGAATATCTCTGTATCTGCTTTGATGCAGAGGCAGATGTTGCAACAATCTCAACCTCAGCATACCTTTGTCCAAGGCATTCAGGAAAACCAATCTCATACTCAGGCTCAGATTCAGGCCATTCTTCAGCAACAGCTGCTGCAGAGCCGCTCATTTAATGATCAGCAGCAACAGCAACAGCAACAGCAACAGCAACAGCAACAGCAACAGCAACAGCAACAGCAACAGCAACAGCAACAGCAGCAACAACAACAACAACAGCAGCAGCAGCAGCAGCAGCAGCAGCAGCAACATCAACATCAACAACAACAGCAACAACAGCAACAGCAACAGAAGCAGCAACAGCAACAGCAACAACATCAACAACAGCAGCAGCAGCATCAAAAACAGTTTCCTGTGCAACAACAGATCCCAAATGTTGTCTCTTCCCTGTCCCAGCTTGTCTCAGCCCCTCAATCCCAGTCTCCATCTATGAAGACCGTCACTTCAGTGTGCCAACAGCAGAACTTTTCAGGCTTCGGTGGCAATTCTATGGCCACATCTGGTTTATCTCCATTACACAGTCTTTTGGGCTCATTCTCCCAAAATGAAACATCACAACTTCTTAACTTGCCAATTTCTAACCCTTTAGACCCTTCTTCTACCTGGTTACCCAAGCAAGTTACAGTTGAATCTTTGGTCCCTTCTGGAGCAACTCAGTGTGTTCTGCCCCAGGTGGATCAGTTGGGCCCACAGCAGGGAAACACCTTGCAGCGTACCATCTCATTGCCACCATTTTCCGGTAGAGATAGCTCGGTGGACCAAGAAGGCAGCACAGATCCCCAGAACAATCTTCTTTTCGGCGTTAATATAGATTCTTCATCTCTCCTAATGCAAAATGGGATGTCAAGCCTCAGAGGAGTTGGCAGTGAGTGTGAATCGACAAACATGTCATTTGCTGCTGCTAATTTTCTGAGTGCCACAAGCACCGAATACCCGCTTAATCCGGTTATGACTCCTTCGAGTTGCATAGATGAATCGGATTTTCTTCCTTCTCCAGAGAATGGGGGCCAAGTAAACCCACCAACCAGAACCTTTGTTAAGGTGAGCAGATTTTCCCGTTTCCACCCACAATGTGTACTGCCAAAAGATTGATTCAATTGAATGATTCCAACCATTTGGCTATAGTGTTTCTTGCACTTACCTGAAATGTAATTTTCTAGTTGGCAAGAAAAGATTGGTGGCCAGGGTTTGGATCATCCAATTAAATTACCTGAAATTTCATCTCTTTTTTTTTCTTCATTTTTTTTTTGGTACTGATCTGGGTACTGATAATACTTTCAGGTTCATAAATCGGGTTCCTTTGGGAGGTCACTGGATATCACTAGATTTAGCAGCTACCATGAGTTGCGCAGTGAACTCGCTTCCATGTTCGGCCTTGAAGGCCAGTTGGAGGACCCCTTGAGATCAGGCTGGCAGCTTGTATTTGTTGATCGGGAGAGCGATGTTCTTCTCCTTGGTGATGACCCATGGCAGTAAGTCTTGCTCTTTAATTAGTTGTTCTTTTATCTTTAATATGTGAGCACTGTAACTAGCAAATGCATAAGCTTCTAGAAACTTTGCACTCTCCTTTTCCTCCTTCATTTAGCAATATTCTAGAGAAGTATCAATTCAATCACTAACCGTCTCATGGTTCATTTAGCAATATTCTTCATTCCGTAAGATAATAAGATTAGAATACTTAATCATGGTCCTAATTTTAGGCCATGTGGAGGGCTAATAGATCAATGCTTCGAGATGAGAAGCACCTTTACATGTTGCAAGCTAAGGAAGCGCATGGCAGAATCACACAAATATGTGTAATTTTTTTATTTTTTTTGGTTTTATGATGAAGGATAGAGAACTCTTTCTAAATTTGGTAGTAGCTGAGGCTGGGCTAATCAATCTTGACCAGTAAATATTTGGCTGTTCTTGATTTGCATTTGCAGTTATGAACTTCCTTAAATTTTTATTCTCTGATCAGCAGTTATTTGTGATTTGATTTAGAAAAGCCAAAAGTAAACTATCCAAAAACTGCAACCTTAGCTTGCATTTAGATTTTCAACCTTCGTAAGGATATATACATGTGACATCAATATCTAGAAGAACAGGAAATCCTGTTCAACTTATAATCACACTGTTAATGTTGACATATCTCATTGATTTGCATTGAAAAAGGATACAAATTAGTTTTGCCTTCATAAAAAAAAAGATACGAATTTTCTTTTCTTATCAGCTTTTTTTTTTGTCTTTCTGATCATTTTATTTGAATTTTCTCATGTCTCTTTGCTACTTGATAGTTGATCATAGAATGTTGTTAACACACTCCAAGAGTCTAAACATTATGGGTATTCAGTTTTTTCTTTCATAAACTATTTTAAAGTATGGGTTTTTACTTCAATGGATTTATGCTTTATTATTTCCAGGGAGTTCGTAAATAGTGTTTGGTGTATCAAAATACTCTCGCCACAAGAGGTGCACCAGTTGGGCAAACAAGGTCTTGAGCTTTTGGGCTCGGTCCAGATTCCAGTCCAGAAGCTTTCCAGTGTTAGCTGTGATGATTACGGGAGCCGACAGGATCCTAGAAATATCGGCAACAGCGGGATTACTTCTGTTGGATCTATAGACTACTGATGGAACATGGCTTTTAATAGGATTTGCCCGTTATTCCCACCACCACCTATTCTCCTTTGTACTAATAGTTTTCCTTCCAACTTATTTTGTTAGGAGTACAAGGTAAGTCTTGCTTAAAGCTTCTTTATAAGCTTATTTACTGTAATTATGATATCAGAACCTTGTTTCCACATATGAACATCTATATACATACACCACATATTTTGTTAGGAGACATGTTTGTGTAAGGTAGCTTAATAGTGTTTAGTTTCAATTATCTTGTGATGAAGATTGACCATTAAGTTCTCAGGAGGCTTGTTAGCAATTACCTGTTTTATCACCGTTTCATACACGAATTTTACAGACCGGCCAAATTATCTGTCCAGTTAGACAGATTGAGGTGGCATCAAACATCCACCATTCATTGTGTACTTGTGGGGCCTACACATACACAAAGGATGGTGGATGTGAGGTGCCACCTCAAATCTGTTTAGCAAGACAGATCATTGGGCTGGTCCCAAAATCATTTCTGTTAAAACACACCCACATTTGTCAAGCTGCAGTGAAATTCACAACTTATATAAGATATGGTATTATTTACATATTATACACATTATTTAAAATACAAAAAATGAAAAATATTAGTTTTATTTTGTCGTTATATATTATACATTATTATTTTGATCACTGCCGAATTTTTCTTCTGAATTTGAATTATTCTGAAACTTTTCGCATTCTGTATGTTTTCCATGCGCAGAATGGCTAACAAGGCTCATGAGATGAAGTTATAAAATACTGAGCTCAATTCCATAATTTCCATTGAGTCACATTTAGTTCCAAACATGATGAATATGAAAGCTCTTTGTGAGCTGTTGCCTCAAAACTTTGGGACCCAATTAGGGTTTTGAAATTTTTGGTCGAAAATTAGGTTTGGCTGAACTTCTATAATCGCTCGGTAAGACTGCCATGTGAATTGAGGGTCTCTTTTATGTCCTTGGACCTTTAAGATTTTGGTCCCTTTGTAAGGCTCTCATTTAATGTGAAAGCTGCCTTCGACTTGTTAGGTATTCCACCAGTTTTGAGAGAGAGAGAGAGAGAGAGAGAGAGAGAGAGCTCTCCCATCTTTTACATTCTCACTCTTACCAACAACTTTTCTACTACATCTTTCTTCAATCCCTATCTGTATGTCGCTTTCTTGCTATCAATATTTCCGATCTTTTCAACTTTAGATCCTCAATTAATGGGTCGGTCCTAATGCACATCTATTATCTATTATAATATACTGTAGGAGAAGTCTTTGGGTTAACAAAATTCTCTCTTAGGTGTGGGTTAAAAAAACCTACATTATAAACGTATGGCCCAATTTACTCAAATTCTAAAATAACTAATGGTTTGTTTGGATGAGAGATTTTAAGTAGGGATTTTGTGGGGACAGAAATTTGGTGGAAAACTAGTTAGAAATCATGTTATAAATTTAACTAGTTTTCCACCAAATCCCTGGTCCCCACAAAATCCATACTTAAAATCCCTCATCCAAACAAAGCATAAATTTTCTAATTATCTAATAAAAAAATTCAATTTTTTTTTAAAAGAAGCCTCCATGCCTTGCACGGGATACGAGGGCTAGTAATATACTGTTGGAGAAGCCTTGGTGATAAGCTTGGCCATGCCCTGCAATGAGTTGGATTTTGTTGACCCACATGTAATGTGAGTCATGAATACCCACCACGTGATTGGTGACTTGAAATTGTCCCCACCGATTACATTTTAGGGTCTGGATATCGTAGGTTATACGTTAACAAAGCTGCACTCCACATGGCAAAAATATTTGGTGTTTCCTGCAAAAACTGACAAGGACATGTTAAAATCAATCAACGAAAATTTTTTCTCTTGTTCTTGTAATCAGAAGGGGGAGTGAAATCCGTTTGTGGTTTAGACTGATGGAAGCTGCATTGAAACCAATATTACAATTGTAAACGGCCCACATGGTTACACTTCAAGAGTTGAAATTTTGTGAGGTTATTCTCTTCATTATTCAGATAATCCTCACAAAAAATCAGCCTATTCTAAAACTTCCAACTCCATAAAAAATTGACTCTTTTCCTCACCATTTATTTATCACCGTTAATTTACAATCAACTTCCGATCAATTTTTAATGGAGTTAGAAGTTTCAGAATAGATTGATTTTATGTGAGGATGATGGTGAAAAGAACACCCTCACAAAATTTCAACTCTTGAAATTTAATCATGTGGCCCCTATAGTCCAATGTTACAATTGTAACATTTGATCTCAATGTTCAAATAGCAAAATCCTAACACTTTAATAAGATTTTTTTTTTCTGCATATATTGTCCCCCTTTTTTTTTTTTTTTTTTTAATCACTGAAAAATATATAAAAAACTAACCGTCTGACTCCACAGAGTCTACAAAATGAATCTGCGATATAGAAGCAGCTAAGTTTGAGGCAATCCAAGTCTCAGAATTTTGGAGTCTTCTCCCACATTTAGCCAACATACAAAAGTTTAGACCAGATGTAGGGATGCTCCTGCTTCCTCTTCATTCTCCTGTACAATTTAGAAGAGAAATACCAATTCTTATATTGTTAGGAGCATTAGCCATGAACACAGTAAACTGCATCACCCAATTTGGATTTTGTAAGTGGTTTGAAACAGTAATAATGGGAGAAGGCCTTTTGTTTCTAGATATCTCCTTTTGCACAGTGTGAAAGATCAGAGTTTTGTTTATTTGGGAATAGTAAATATTGGGTTTGGAATAATATTGTTAAAAACTTTTTCACAACGAGCTTTCCATATAAACCAAGTGATATAACTGCAGATGGAAACCCATTGAATCTCAGAATTAGCCCTATCATTATGATTAATATCCCAGCTTAAAAACCAATCCTTAATGGAGTTGTAAAGGGTATCATTATCAACAAGGTAGCCCCCAGGTAACCCAAACCAAACAGCCCTAACAAAAGAGCAATCCATAAAAAGATGTTTGACAGTTCCAACATTATTCTTACACGTAGGGCAACTACTATCAATATAACTAAGAACAGAAGCTATTCTCTCCGAGCCTGTTTGGTAATAATTATTTTAATTGATTATGAACCTCATAATCAATTCTAAGGCTTATAAGAATTTTGAGATTTTATTTAGGTGTTTGGTAACAATTCTAGAATTAATTATATCTTAATGAGAATTGAGTTTCTCATTAAAATAGAAATAGAAAATACTTGTTTAAATAAACAATAAACAAGTTTCACGGGATTATCGGGATTTAGACCATCGGGTTTCAAAAAAAAAAAAACAGAGAGAGAAATCTTCTTCGTCTCGTCTGCAACTTCTTCCTCTCGGACCTCTCGGACCTCTCGTCTGCAACTTCAATCTCAATGGTACTTTCTCTCTCCTTTCTCGCCCCTCTATCTGCTCCTTTCTCTCTCTTCTCTCTTCATCGCCATTTTTCTGGATCTGAACTTAGGGTTTTGTCGCTGTCCCTCTTCTTCAGCATTTTCTCTACTTCGTTATGTAAGTGTGATAGATCAAGAAATATCTATCTTCTTTCTCTCTCTCTCTCTCTCTCCCTTCTCTCCCACTCTATCTTCTCTCTCGCATGATCCTTGCTTTCCTACTGTGTGTGGCAGATTCACACAATAGTAAAATTGGAGAGATTTGTGAATTTATAGATTATGATTTTGCTCTTCTATGAAGCTATTGAAGAGGATTGATTGTGCTACTTCAGATTTCTTCTTAGGAAATTGGTGGTATCTATAATTGAGAAATTAGTGGGATCTGTAATTGATAAAGTCATGGGTGAAATTGGTGGAATCTGTAATTGATAAAGCCGTGGATATTGATGGTTATGGAAATTTAGGATGTGCAAAAAAAAAATTAGGGTTTTTTTTATTGGGAAAATAATATTAGGGTTCTTCAAATTATTCAAATATCTCAGACAAAAAATATGAATTAAAGGGAAAACTGAAAATGATAAACATGCATTATTTAGCAGTTTGTTAAAATTTCTACAATGTTAAACCATAACTCAGAATCACAGAAGCATAAACAAGAGAGACACAAAATAGAGAGAAGAAGAGCTGATCTTTATTCATTGATTATGAATAGGGTTACATACTATATGTATATATATAGGTTCTCTCTCCCTCAAGTAACTTGCCCAACAAGGTTCATATCCAATAGGAATTATACTAGGAGTAGAACTCTCCAATAACTCAGATTAGTTTATGGAGGTGGGACCCAAATCCCATACACGTGCGCCGACGTGTTCTAACACTCCCCTTTTTGGGTACCACCTTATTCAGATAATTGCCTTGTTAAAACCTCCGTACACAAATCCCTGTGGGAAAAAGATGTGCAAGGAAAGAGTACAATCATATATCTCGAATAGGTTTCAAACGCGTTTTAGTTACCTCATCAAAACCTTGCCAGCAAAACCTAGTGGGAAAAAGCTGCGCGAAGGGAAAAGAGTACAACACGCATAATGTCTGGTCACGGCGGGACTACTCCCCTGACGTAGACGCTCCACCTGATGTGAGCGAATACACTCTTTGCATTCCGATGCCGTGTACCAGTTTCTCAAATGTGGCCATCGGTAATGTCTTTATAAACAGCTCTACTAGATTCTCCAAAGAACAAACTTGTGTCACGTTAACTTCTTTCGTCTCCTGGAGCTCATGGATATGGTAGAACTTCCGTAAGATGTGCTTCATTTTATCACCTTTGATAAATTATTCTTTGACTTGTGTAATGCATGCTGTATTGTCTTCATATAAAGTCATTGGTTTGGTTTGGATAGTCCGAAGTCCGCAACTGTTGTTGATATGGTTAATCATAGACCTGCGCCAAAAACATTCTCTGTCCGCTTCATGAAGAGCAAGAATCTCAGAATGGTTCGAGAAAGTCGCAACCATCGTCTACTTATTTGATCTTCAAGAGATCGCAGTCTTTCCACAAATGAACACATAACCAGTCTGCGACCTGACTTTATGTGGGTCTGATAAATATCCTGCATTGGCATACCAACTAACTCTGGTTTGCCATATCTTAGGTAGAATAACCTCAAGTTCATAGTGCCGCACAAATATTTAGAAGGTGCTTAATTTCGTTCCAGTGCCTCTTCATAGGCGTTGAACTATGCTTTGCCAGTAAGTTTACTGCAAACATAATATCAGGTTTGGTATAACCTGTTAAGTATAATAATGCACCAATTGCTCCAATATAGGACACCTTAAGCCCTAAGAGATTTTCGCCTTCATCTGGTGGGCGAAAGCGTCGAGATTTTCATCTAGCAATCTCACCAGAATAGGTATGCTCAACTTGATGAGCTGCATCCATGTTGAACATTTTCAACATTCCTTTAGTATAAGTAGTCTGATAGACTAATATACCGCTGCTAAGATGCTCGATTTATAATCCGATGCAAAACTTAGTCTTTTTGAGGTCCTTCATTTCGAATTCCTTCTTCAGGTATTCTGCGGCTTTCCTGATCTCATCAGGGGTCTCGATGATATTCAGATCATCAACATACACTGCTATGATTGCAAGTCTATTTCTATAAGAAAAACATGTGCATACAGGACTATTTGCAAAGCCCTCAGCTTTCAAATACTCAGTCAACCCATTATGCCACATGAGCCTTGATGGTTTCAATCCATACAGTGGTTTATCCAGTTTGATAGCGTACGCCCCTTGGGCATTGGGCTTATATACTTTCGAAAGCTTAAACACCTCGGGTAGCTTTATGTAGATGTAGGTATCCAATTTTCCATATAGATACATAGTTACTACATCCATAAGATGCATGTCTAGCTCGTTCTCAACGACTGACAGACTAAGCAAGTAACGAAACGTGATTGCGTCCATGATTGGAGAGTAGGTTACATTTTAAACGATGCCAGGTTTCTCCGAAAATATTTGTGCAACTAGTCTCGTTTTATACCTAACAATTTCTCCAGATTCACTTTGTTTCGTTACGAACACCCATTTATAAACGACAGGCTTCATGGCATCATGCCTTCGAACTATTTATCCGAGTACTTCCCGTTTAGCCAGAGACTCTAACTCTGCCTGGATCGCAGATCCCCACTGTGGCCAATTTGTTCGACGACACTCGTTAACAGTCAGTGGTTCTGCATCTTCATCTAGAATAGCAATGGCGAAGTAAAATTTGTTGTCGACAATTACTTTAGTTCGATCCCATCTTTCATACTTACAGACTTATTTTATTGAGATCTCATTCACCTCCTCGAGGTTTAACTGTAAAGTATTGATGGATCGTGTAGCTACTATAGCCTGTTTTATGGGTGGCGCCTCATCATGAGCGACGACTACTCTGTTAGCCTCCTCATCTGAGTGCGGACTACACCATTAGTCCTTCGTCCCCTATTCTGCATCTTACACATTACAGAATCATTTGTTCCAACGGATCGGCCACGTTCTTAATATGCCTTTGATTCATTTGCTGTTGCAACGGATTTTTCTTCAGGACCTCGATCCGTGCTAGTGCATTACCCGCTAATATATGCACTTTTATCACTTTTATTGTATCATTGAATATCCCAGGCAGTTCTTGATCAACTCTCTGAAGGTGATAAAATCGTTGAACATCTTTGTCACTTTGATTGGTTCGAGGATCTATGTGAGACAACGATGGTGTTCCTCAATAAATTTTACGGCATTATATTTTCTTATCTCCCCCTAGTGCCAGAAATTGTCTCATCAAACTGACTGTCTGCAACTTTTGTAGAAAAGACGTCGTTTAGCATGGGTTCCAAATATCTGATAATAGATGGTGTATCATAACCTTTATAAATGCCTAGGCGGTATGAGCATCTGCACGGCACATCCGAATGTGCGTAAATGGGCGACATTGGGCTCTTTGCCCGTGACTAGTTGCTTTGGGAATATTGATGATATGCCATTTGGATGAATCCTGATCAATATTGCGGCATACAAGAAAATATGCCTAAAGGAGAAGGTCAGAAGCTGTGTACGCATTAATAGTGGCATAACGATCTCGACAATCGCTTGATCAGATTCTCTGCCATACCGCTTCGTGTATGAAAATTGGGTACTAGATGCTCGATATCTATACCATTTGCAATATAGTAATCATCAAAGGCTAGGAAATAAACTCACCAGCTCTGTCAAGTCTTACACACTAGATGATGTGATTCGAGAAATAAATCACGCAATCATATGATCTGCACTAATAAACGTGCCAACGCCATATTCCTAGTCGAAAGTAGGCAAACATTAGACCATCTACATGATGTGTCGATCAAGGCCATATAGTACCGAGATTGGCCACTAAGTGGATGGATAAGTCCACATATATCTCTATGGATGCGGTGGAGAAAGGCTGGGGTCTCAAACCCCACCTTGTTATGGTCTGACTAGGTTATTAATTTTTCTTGCGTACAGGCGATGCACTGTTTATTGAATAATGGAATCTTCTTTTCTTGCAAGGATAGTCCCATTGCATTGTTGATAATCTTCTCCATCATTTCTATGCCTAGATGTTCGCGACGATCCTAACAGCAGTAGAATATTGCCCGGAGGAATGTTTTGAAAAATTTCCAACACCAGTGTCTGACCATTAACTGTAGATGTAATGAACATGATGCTCTTGTCATTTTCTGCTACAGTTTATATTTGATATCCATTGCTATGAATATCAGTAAAACTCAGCAATCTCTTTCAGATTTACTCGAGTATAGGGCTTCTTTAATACAAAGTATTAATCCATTTGGGAGTAATTAAACATGCATTCCCAATGCCCTTTACCATATTAGCCGCGCTAGATATGGTTGTGATCTTACCGTCACATTTGGTCAGATTCGAGAAGAATTGTCTACCTCGTAGGTTAAAGTGTGTAGTACTACTATCCACAAGACATGTGTCTACTGTCATAGTATTATCAACATGGGTACTATATCCAGACAGATTCATGTGGGCATAAAATCTATAACGAGCAGATCAAGCATCCATAATTATGCAGTTTAAAACACAACATGTAACTAAACTCATAATCATTAGAAATAATAATTATTTTAAATGGGCATCATTCAAATAAAACAAACTATTAAAATAGTATCTAAACTGGCTAAAAAGTTTATTATTAATGAAGAAAAACTAATTGAGTGGATTTTTCATCGTCCGCAACATCAGTATACTTGTAGAAGTCAGATGAAACACACTTTGGATCATCAACAAAATACGTGATAAGCCTCTAACTTATTTTAACTGATAGGACTCCTGAGTCTCGCATGGCAGGTCTTCGACCAATGCCCGATCTTTTCGATACTGAAGCTTTTGACAACCATACTTGACTGCTTCTTTTCCCCTCCTTATTTTGCTTTGTGGGTTAGGAAACATGTTATTCCTTTTGCGAAGTTTCTAGTTATTTAAAAATTTCTGATTTTCAATTTGTTGGTACCCACCAAAGCTGCCTATGTTCTGTCCCCTGCCACGGTCTCTACCGCAACCACGTCCTGCCACTGTCACTGAATGCAAGCACTTCTGCGCAGGCTTACTACCTTAAAGGTCTAAGCTCATGATTCCTCATTAGGAATTCATCATTATATTCTGCCACAAGCAGAATATCAATCAGTCAGCCGAAGATTGAAACCTTTGGTTTCTATATTGTCTTTATAAAACAATATTTGTGGCATTGAACGTGCTTAGAATCTTTACGAGCATGTCGAACTTTGTAATCGTATCTCCACATAGCGTCATAAAGAGACGATTCGATGGACTGCTGAACTGTATTCAGCCACAGATAGATAACTTGAGGTAGTATGACATCCTATGTCCATATCTTACCTGTAGTTTGTCTCATCGAGTTAGTGGGGCACAGACAGTGAGTTACTCTATCTTCGGTTCTTCAATTCTAAGATGTCTAAGGAAGTGTAGAGTCTTAACTTTATTGGCAGATGACTTATTGTTGTCCTTAACAATAGTCGTCTCCATTGCACTGGATGCCAGATGTAACTCTGGGTCCATGCACCAAGTGAGATAGTAATCTTTGGAAAGGTTCTGTTGCGAGTAATCCATATATTCAGATTTTGAGATCTACCATGCAATGAACATATATTTCTCTAGTAGGGATTGAAAAAAACTATCCGCTAGAAAAACAATTCATGGTATATATTGCATTCAGAAGCATGATGTAGAGGTATCTTAGTCAAGTGTCATATATGTGAAAAAATAATAAAAACACATCAGATACACGTTTTTATAACCATGTAATGCACATATATATTTGTATGGTGAGGATTGAAAAACTATGTACTAGGAAAAACAATCCAAGGTATATATATTGCATTCATAAGCATCACTGATTATATGGTATCCTCGTCAAGTGCCATATATGTGAAAAAATAATAAAAACACATCATATGCACATTATCATAACAGTGTAATGCATTTATATTGCATTCATAAGCACGATCGAGTACATGGTACCTTTAGTCATATGCCATATATGTGAAAAAATAATAAAAATAATCATATGCATGTTATTATAATCATGTAAGAGTAAGGAAAGATGCTTTAGGTAATTCTACGTATCTAAACTCCTCCCCCTGATTTTTAGCAAAAGTAAAAGGGGTGACGTGACTTATCGATGATGATCACGTATTTTTCCTTACTATTTAGGGTGAAATCCTAGATTTTCACAAGGTCTTAGTGAATATTTAGCCAATTTTTCAAATTGCTACAGTATTTCATATTTTAATGTATTATAAAAATTTGGGGATCAAGTAATCACTAATTTTCAGGAAATCCCATTATTTAATAACCTGGATGAAATACATTAAATATTCCTCGAACAAAGTGCACATAAAAACTTTCAAACTTCCTTTGAATTAAAAAAATGTGCCAAACGTATTGGTATAAGGTAGTTTGGTGTCAGGGACAGAGTTGACCCAGCTCAATACGGTCAAAATCCTAAAAATCTCTTTTAGCCAATTTTTCAAATTGCTACAAAATTTATTTTTAGGTCTATAGATTTGTAAAATTGACAAATATTTTCAGAAATTGTCAAAAAAATGGCAAACAAGTTCCTGATCTTTCCAAAGTTATAGATATATCCCAAAATTTTCGAAATTCTCCAAAAATTACAGTAGGTCCCTAATGTTTTCAAAAATTACAGATAGGTCCCTGAATTTTCCGGAATTACAGATAGGTCCCTGATTTCCCGAAAATCACATATAGGTCCCTCAATGTTTCGAAAATCACACATAGGTCCCTGTATTTTCCAAAACATTACACACAGGTCCCTGGTTTTTCCAAAAATTACAGAAAAGTCCCTACATGTTCCTAAAATTACAAATAGGTCCCCAAAATGTTGCTAAAATTACAGATAGGTCCCTAGTTGGTCTGGTCAGGATCGGATTGGGTTAGGGCTGAACCGGGTCAACTCGGTTCAGTGAACCGAGCTGACTTGGACCGGATCGATGAGTCAACGCCGAGTTGACTCATCGTCAAAAAAATAACAGGAAACCCTAAATTTCTAGGGTTTCTTGGTTTGGAATGAAAAGGAAACCATCTACAACGGCCACCCATTAGAAGGTTCATTGGGAAGGAGGGACGTCGGTCCCGGTGACGGAATTGCCGGCCGTAGACCATAAGATCGCCGCCGGCGATTTGATGATTTTTCTTAAAAAAAATTGGTATCCGCTGGAAAAGTCAATAAAATCCGGTGAAGGTCAAACCAACAAATATCAAACACAAAAAGAGTTCAATAAGATAAATTATAGTATAAAGAAGGTGATTTTAGCCACACCTATGGCCGTGACCAGCGATCAGTACTAGTAGAAACAGTAACTTCAGCAACAAAAGTGTATGATCAATTCAAAATAAAAGAGAACAGATTAATAAAGACAGCCTATCAATCTGAAATAAAACATGTACACGGTACATGTTGTCTCCATAACTCTATTCGATCAAAACAAAATAACCAGTATGATGAATACAAGCAATCAAGCACATGAAGACATACAATATAATATTAAGGAATATTTTATTCGTATGAACAAGAAGTCTACACAATGCATCATCTGGTGAAATCGAACTTCAAATATCACGATATATTTGCGTCTCTCCCATCAAAATTAAATAAATCTCAAGTCCATTCATAAAAAAAATAAAGTTAGGGATACCTTAAGGAGCGTGCTGATAACGTGTTAAGCCATTACTCAGAATCACAGAAGCATAAACAAGAGAGACACAAAATAGAAAGAAGAAGAGCTGATCTTTTTTCATTGATTATCAATAGGGTTATATAGCCCAACAAGTTTCATATCTAATAGGAATTATATTAGGAGTGGAACTCCTCCAATAACCCAGATTAGTTTATGGAGGTGGGACCCAAATCCCATATACGTGCGCCGATGTGTTCTAACATACAAAAAATAATTTTTAGAGAATTATTTTTGGCACAATTATTTTTAAATCTAAAAACAATTTTAACATAAATTTTACCAAACGGAGCCGGAGGATATTACTAATACATTTCCAAATGAAAATTTGTATTCTAGGGAGAACATCTAGAGACCAAACCTGATTCCATCCCATAGTAATAGAAAAATTAACAGGATATAAAGCTTAATAAAGAGACTTAACATAAAAACACCCATTAGAAGTTAAAGTCCAACTAAATTTATCCTGCCCATTGGAAGGGATCTTAATTTTCAAAATTTGATTCTCGGTAGGGATATCAAAACATTGTGCCAAAATATCAGTATTCAATACCCTAGTCCCCTCCACAAACAAACTCTTAACCTTGTGAAGCTGATTTAGAGAAGTCAGAGAAGGCTTTTCTAGACTGTTAGTTATGTTTGGGATCCAACAATCTTCCCAAATATCAACTTTTGAACCATCTCTAATTTCCCAAACCCCATACTTCTTGATTTGATGGAGCCCTTTGCTGATGCATTTTGTCCACCTTTGGCCATCGTTTTCGTTATCATTTTTTATCCTCTTGTGGGGTACAACTGTACATGTTCGGCAGCTAACAACATCTTTGGTGATTACTAGCCTCCATATCTCGTGCAAGGCACGGGGGCTTTTTTTAAACAAAATAATTTTAAATTTTTTTATTAGATAATTAGAAAATTTAATTGTTTTAGAATTTGAATTTATTTTTATAATGTAGATTTTTTTAACCCACAATTAAGAGAGAGGGTTTTGTTAATCCAATTATAAATAATAGATAGGGCCATAGGTTTATAATGTAGGTTTTTTTAACCCACACCTAAGAGAGAGGGTTTTGTTAACCCAAGGCTTCTTCTATAGTATATTACGAGCCCCCATATCCCGTGCAAGGCACGGGAGGGCTTCTTTTAAAAAATAATTGAATTTTTTATTAGATAATTAGAAAATTTAATTGTTTTAGAATTTGAATTTATGTTTATAATGTAGGTTTTTTTAACCCACACCTAACAGAGACGGTTTTGTTAACCCAATAATAGATAATAGATTAGGCCATATGTTCATAATATAGATTTTTTTAACCCACACCTAAGAGAGAGAGGGTTTTGTTAACCCAAAGGTTTCTCCTATAGTATATTACTAGCCCCATATCCCGTGCAAGGCACGGGGGCTTATTTTTAAAAAAAAAAAATTGAATTTTTTTATTAGATAATTAGAAAATGTAGTAGTTTTAGGATTTGAATTTATGTTTATAATATAGGTTTTTTTAACCCACTCCTAAGAGAGAGGATTTTGTTAACCCAATAATAGATAATAAATTGGGCCATATGTTGTTCGCCTTAGAAAGATCCTCAGATTTTTCTTCACGTTTCCGTGAATCTTCTTCTATACGAAGGTGATACAGCAAGGATTCCAGAGTATACTTCTCATCATGTTTGAGTTTCTTCTTGTAGCCATTCCATGACTTTGGAAGACATGCAATGATGACTCCAACCAAGAACTCTACAGGGAGAGTAATTTCTGCTACTGTAAGATCACTGACGATATTAAAAAACTATGCACTTGCGCAAGTATAGACTTATCGTCAGTCATCTTAAAACTCATGAAATTACCGATCAAGAATTTCTGGTTACTCACCTCTTCAATACGGTATTTCTCTTGTAAAGTAGTCTACAACTCTTTAGCAGTTTGGATATGATGATGGGCTGTATTGATGGGGCTAGAAAGTGCGTTGCGAATGTGTCCATGACATAGAAATTCTTTTTCTTTCCTTTTCATTCTCTCCATCTTCAATTCAGTAGAATCTTCAGGTGTTTCGTCCGGAATTGGTTGAAGATTCTCGCCCAGAATGTAAAATAGCTTCGATGTTGTTAAGAAGAACATAATCTTCTCTTGGCACCTTGTAAAGTCCTCTCCACTAAACCTCTCAAGCCTTGTAAAGTCTTGGTTCATTACTTGAATGGATTGCGACACTGTTCCCTCCATTGATGAAATCATTGTTTGAAAATTGTTCGAAAAAATATAGGAACAGTAATGGAAACTTGAACGGTTTAAGAACTCTAAGGCACGTAATCGCTGTCTTTCAAACAATATTTCACCCCTATAATTGCTCCAGGGTATATGAAATATGTTTTCAGGATACAATTGAGTCTAACCGTAGGATTTGTGAGTTCGAATGGCAAGATTCGATCACAACTCAAGAACACTCTTTTTGATCTTTGATAATGCCAAAAAACTCTAACTTTGCTTTGGTTTACTTAGGAATTCGAAGTGTGTTGAGAATGGCCACGAAACTATGTATTTATAGCCTTGGAAGCACCATTTCGGAGCAAAAATGGTGACTGTTCTGAACTGATGCGAGCGGGTATCGATACCTACTGAATGGGTATTGATACTCATTCAAAAAATGACTTCAGATCACCTTGGTATCGATACCAGTATGACTGGTATCGATACTGGAGTGATCTGAACACTACCAGTTGCACCCCTTCAGTAGGTATCGATACTGACTTAGTTAGTATCGATACTAGCCTCATTTGTTGGCTTTCCTTTGGCTGGTATCGATACCAACAAAGTTGGTATCGATACTACGGTGATACCATATCATTTTTGGAAAAGATTAAGGCTCCAATAGCTCCTAGCGACGATGCGCATTTGCGAAGTGCAAAGTGCGCCACACAAGCACCCAATGCGCCCTAAATGCCCAATCGTCCTTTTGCACATGCACGTGTGCGTGCGCATGTACTGTGGTGCTTTGCACTACCTCATTAATTCCAATGAGGACCCAACACTTAAAAGATAAACTCTAATAAGTGTAGTCACTTATAAACCTCAACATTCCATCTCTCCAAAGCAATGTGGGACTAAACCAAAAAAGAGTTAAAGGAACAAACCCACCCAATGCTATTTTGGAAATTTTACAACAATAAGAATGGGGGATCGAGTTTGGGGGTTAAAGGGCAGATCTGTCCGCTATTTATTTTTAAACAAAATAGACTCATATAAAATTTGGTGGACTAAACAGACTGAATTAAACTCATTATGGATGTATTGGTCGATCTCCCAATTTTTAATTCCATGAAAAGTTCGTTAAAATTTGAATGGTCATTGACTACCTAATTTAGCGTTGAATTTTAATAAGTTTTGAGGTAAAAAAAGTTCGGCAAATGGGCGGGGTACGCCCTTGCAAAGGGAAAAAAATAGGGATTTTTTGACTTTAGTTCCCCCTCGATGTTTCAATTAGGTGTTAGTCCCTTTTAACACGAAAATTAGACCTTGATCCCTTTTTTTGTCAAGAATTAATTTGTTAAGTGGTGCTCATGTGTCAAACATGTGTGGCAATTTAACATTATTACCCCTCATATGTAATACACGTGACTCACTTAAGTGGGTACATATTATGTTGCCCAAAATACCCCTGCTTGATCCAAAAGCTAGGGTTTTGCAGTATTATTTAGTGATCGAACGATCAAAATTCTTTAGAAATCTTATGGTTTGGCAACGGTCATCTTTGCCTATCTTCTTCCCTAACCCCTATAAATAGGATTTTGGTTGGTTATTGATAAATACTCACTTGAACACTTACATCAACTGCTCAAAGTGGTGTTTTCACCCTTCTCTCTCTCAAAGTGTTGATTAACAGTGTTGAAGGTTGCTCCCATCTCTTTTTGTTCGACCTAAATTAGTGGAAATGGGTGGAGGTTGTGAATCTAGCTCCAGTTCTAAGGTAAGTGGCAATAGGGTTTCAACGCAAACTCTTGACTTAAGTTATTTTCATATTTGAAAGGTCTGGTCGGCTAGGGTTCAAAGGTTTCATCAATGGAGGTCGACCAAGAAAAAAGGGATGCATGCCAAATTTTACCAATTACAGAAGGGACTTATGTCTGTTTACAGTAAATTGTTACGTTAACTTTTTTTTTTTTCTGATCAAATAAGTTTGTTGTTATTGTGGTAGGTATATTATCAATGTGAGAGGTTCCATGCCAAATATGTTAGCTAACTGACCACCTTGCTCCTACTTGCCCTTACTCGTACACTCAGTGTAAAATTGTCAAGTTTCAAGGTATTTGCAAATTGATGATCTCTAGGACCGCGAAGAATCCTAACCGGATGTTTTTGATGTGTCAATATGCAACCTGCAGTGGCAGCTTCCAACGGTTGGATGATTTTATTCTAGAAAACCAAACGAAGGGTTATAGTTCTACTCCCACACAACACCGGTCAACCGGTTGTTTTGGTTGTGGTGAAAGCAGTCATTGGAAGAAGCATTGTCCTTGGGTTGGCACCACATGTAGGGTGTCAGGGAGTTCTGGCATTAGAGAGATGAAGATTTCAAGTTGGGAGGGTCTCAAAGGTGAAAAATACCTTTAGTGTTGCAAGTGTTAAGATTTCCAGTGGTTTAAGGAGGCCTAAAAATTGAAAGAAGTCTCCAAACCGAGTACTCCTGTTGGTGCTCGAATTGTTATTGAGACAACCCTTGAAGACTTCTGTAGTAAACTAGACACTTTTAGTTTAAAGTAAATATGTAAGGCCTACTGTAATTTTGCATTTTTAGCACTATATTGTAATGGGAATTTCAATTATATGAATATTTCAATCTCCAACAAAAAAAATAAAAAATGCCATGTTGCTCAAGATCTAACCCAAAACATAATTTTCATTACTATCATTTAACATTTTCTTTCAACATAAATAGGACATGCAGTCAGTATATCTGCACAAAATAACAAAAAATGGATGTCTTTTGTCCAACTCCATCCCCAAGACCTGCAGTCAGTATATATGCACAAAAAAAGGAGTTTAACATAACTCTATCAAACCATATGTTTACCCAACTCTCACAATAGTTGGGTCTCATAACCTTCCCTTAAACAAACCAAATAAGTTCACCATAATCCAAAAAAAGTGGTTCAGATCCATAAGTACCTAATCATATCACATAAAATAGTACTTTGAAGTTCTAAATTCCCATTCAACCCTACTCTTGTCTTGGTCGATCCTTGGTAGTTGCCCTTCTTAGTTGGAACTTGGGCTTGAAAACTTGGCTAGCATACCTGCTAGCTCGTCTAACATGGAAAGGTAGTTGTCCATGTACCAAACTAAAGTTGATCACTTAAGCCTTGAACCCTGTAATGTCTAGTGTCACTAATATGATTGTCTATTATCCATGCAGCCCTAGGCACTAACCCATTCATGATATACAAAGAGGTGGGTCCTACCATTTTGATCTACATCACAAGTATGGAACCAATGCTGCACATCACCATCAGAAAGAATTTTATATTTAACACCATTCTTCAAATAAGTGAACAATATAGTAAGACCCCTAAGGCACTTTTCCCTCTTTCCAACAAGCTGTATTAATGAGTTGAGGTCCAACCCCTCACCATACACATCTGGTATTAATGCTACCTTCCCCATGTTATAGTCGATTAAACCCTACACATCAAATACAGGTTAAGACCCCCCTCCATCTACCATCAAAATGAACCACCAGACACTTCGGCCCATTTTCTGTTCCTATGCTTAAACCATCACAAAAAACCTCATCATTAGATGTTACAAACACAACATATAATGTGGATTCACATCAGAAACTGTAAAAAACCATATATAATCATCATAAACAACAATTAATATTATATTAAATATAACTACTAACTAGCTATGCTATAACACCTAAGAATTTATTTCATTCAAACTGTGGAATAGACCAAAGATGGGCCCAAGCCCATGGGTCGAGACTAGTCCTAAAATTCTGAAATAACTAGTGAGTTTGGGTGTCAAAACTCAAGTGTTAAATCCATAGGGGTGGAATTAACGAGTCCCTTGCTTACGTACATGATTGCATGCATGCATAAATTTATTGCGCAAGTGTTTAAATAGTAAATATACATATTTATGTTGAGATGGAATTACTAATACATGTGTGGGAAAAGAGAGGTGGACCCCATTTTGAAGAAATACTATAAATTTATATGATTTCATGTGAAAATATGTATATATATATATATACATGTGAGTACTTAAACGATTGGAAATTATTGTTAGGATCTCATAAAATATAATGCGTGCATGTTTTTAATCATATAATGGGTCCCACATGATGGGAAGCATTGGGGAGAGAGAGAGAGAGAGAGAGAGAGAGAAAGAATCGACCATCTCTCTCCTATTACATATAATTGTTGCCTAAACAGTTCCTTACAAAAAAAAATAATATTTATGATGTATATAGGTCTATATGGTTAGTACTCATTGATTGAGAAGATATTCATATAAATGGAAGGTTTAAAAAATAACCAATGAGAATATCTTCTTCAAATTCAAACACGTGACTAAAATATCAAAGAATAACTACTAAGTTTGGGATTGTATCTAAGTAAGGAAATAAATTCAAAATTCAAATTAATTGTTGAACTATTTTTGGTTAGCTCATTATATATATATATATATATATATTGTTTATACTATACTAACTACAGTATTTCCTTTCCTAAGACCAATGACAAGAGATGCTAGTCGTTAGATTAACTTGATGACTTAAGATTGGTTAGATGATACAAATNTAAATGGAAGGTTTAAAAAATAACCAATGAGAATATCTTCTTCAAATTCAAACACGTGACTAAAATATCAAAGAATAACTACTAAGTTTGGGATTGAATGCATGTAATCTATGATCACATGTTGTGTATATGTTTTTCCAATGGTTGAACGTATGAAATCTATATATATATATATATATATATTGTATATACTTTACTAACTACAGTATTTCCTTTCCTAAGACCAATGACAAGAGATGCTAGTCGTTAGATTAACTTGATGACTTAAGATTGGTTAGATGATACAAATGATAATCTAATATATGTCTTGGTCGATCTACCCATAGTGGGAAGATCTAACCAAACATAAATTAGACCTTTAAATTCCCAAAACTCACCCATATTATGTATTGATAACACCAAATTTAGAAAGACTTGCCTACCAAGTTGGAATTAAACTCATGGTAAAAACACCAACTTTTGGATTCATTTTGGATGGATACGTGTCTAGCTCTGATGACTTTGAACATCATGATTTTGTGAACATACAATACACACTAGCATAACATTTTGAATTGTTGGAAAATACCAAAGATAGATGAATTTTTAGAAAGGAAAGTGGGATGGGGAAGATATCAATTTAGAGAGAGAGAGAGAGAGAGATGGGTTTTCCACGTTTGATTTCTACCCTCTCTCTCTCTCTCTTCATTCTTCCATTCGGTTGGAGAAAAAAGAAGAAGAAGAAAACCCACCTATACTAGCCGATTCCTTCCCTCTCCTCTAAACCATCTCATCTCCTCATAACCATTATCTTCCATTAAAGTTAAGCAAAAGAAGAAGTGAAGAAGAAGGAGAACCAAAGAGAAAAGGGAGAGATCATACCTTCCCAATTACAAACTAGATCACAGTTAAGGTAGGAGGAGAACTAGTTTAAGTTATTTGTGTAACTTTCTTTATGATCTTAAGTTGTTTATATTTACTTATTATATGCTTGATTTAAATCGATCATGATGCGATTATTTATTTTCATAGATTTGAAGTTTTATTTTATTAGCATGATGAAGTGAATATGTTGTATGTTAATGACTAGCCGATCTATATATGGTGATGCATGTCGATATCAAGATGATGATTGCATACTATGACATATTTGTGTGTAGAAAATACATATTGAGTGCATGATCACTTGTGAATAAAGAAAAATATGTAATAAGAAAACAAGATAAATATTGGATGTATATGATTCGTGCCTTTTAGGCGGCCTTATGGCGATACCCCATGATGGGTTCCCCGCGGAAGACGATCTCACGATCGTGGGTGGCACCCGTAACAGTCGTAAAATCATAAAGAGAATAAAGCTGTAAAAAAGACCACGCTTTTCTGGCTATGTACTGTTGCTGAATAAAATACGTGTTATTTTGTGTTGCTGTAAACTTATTAAAAAGCGTTGCCTATGCTGTTCCTTCATGCTTATGTGATGATTTATGCAAGATAACATGTGATGATTATTATGTTGCGATATGGGATGCATATATATGTTGTGGGAATGTTTTGGTTACGTTTTCATGATGATATAAGCCCTGATATGTTGTTGTCACATAGTTTAAAAAGCATGGCAGATCATAGTTGGAGCATTATACGCCACAAATGCTAAATAGTATTAATGGTGGGGACATGGAATGCGTGTATATGAGGTTTGGTGTCAAATTTCATGCTTTTCCTAACAATTTTAGGTAGGCAAGGTGAGTTAGTTGAATTCTTCCTTTTGAGAATCTAACGGGGTTGGGTGTAAGTATAGACTCGTAAATTATTATTATTATTATTATTGGTTCTTCCTACTGAGTTTATACTAATTATTTTCCTTCCTACTCTCCATAGATTCAGGAGTTAGAACGTCAGGCGGATCGCAGATTTGTGGGAATATCACTTACGAGTCACGAAGTAGGTTATTCTACTTCGAAAAAACACTATTATTTATTATTAAAACTTAAATAAGGAATATAACTTTGGATTTCATATTCGTATGGTTTGACTTTTAAAAGTGTTTGGTTATGGATTATTTCATGAATGCATTTACTTTTTGATGGGTTAAAGTGTGAGGTATTTCCTTTGAGAATGAAACAGTATTCATTTGTAGTCATGATTTCCATTTAAGTATTATAACTACTGTGTAAGTGATGGTTTTTGAAAACATAAATTCAGGTATTAATGGCTGAACCAAGATTGAGTTCTGGGAAAACCTTTACCCAAGAATTTTTACGTGTGAATTTCTAGGAGAGAGTGTGGTGTGTAACGAGAGAATGATCTTGATGGACTCTCTCTCATTACTTTTAATTATCTATTAAAACCAGTCTTAAAGAGAACACTTATTCTTTGGGGACTGAGTATTGAATGTACTCTGCTTTTCAGAAAAAAAATATCCAAGACTCTTTAAAGAAAAAATGAGTAAGTTGTAACCCTTTTTCTAATGGACTGAGCTTGGGGTCTAGTGGACCGGGCATGGGTTATGGACCCTAAGGTCGGGTCGTTATAAATGGTATCAGAGCCAGGCTCCAGACTTACTGGGCTTGAGTTATGTGTGTCTTTTAAACTTGTTACACTTTTTATGTTTCAAACTGCTTTACAAAACTTAGAATTTTGGTGCGGGGTAAACAACTAAAAGACATATGATATAAATGGAATGTATGTATATAGTTATTAGAAGCCTTATTAATAAAAGATAATAGTCTCTTCTTCTTCTGAAGGAGAGAGATAGGCGAGAAAGAAATGGCAAGAGGGCAAAGGAACATGATTAAAGCACACGAGGCAAACTCAGCCGTGAATCGAACAGAAATGAACCAACCTCAAGAGGAATTACGAGATCACACTCAAAGATTGTTGAACAACATAGATAGGGTAGTGGATGCTCTGGGAAGAATTACCAACAATTTGGAGACAACTTAGCAGCAACAGTAACCACAACAACCACCTCAGTCACAGTCACATCATGGAGTTAACCTGTTGAAGGAATTCCAAAGATTGCACCCGAAGGAATTTACGGGAAGGGAGGACCCATCGAAGGCAGAAGAATGGCTACTAAGCATCACCAAGAAATTTACGGCCTTGGGAATGGCAAATGAACATTGCGTGCGATTGGAAATGTATCTGTCCGAGGGTGAGGCCGAACACTGGTGGGGGTCAATCACACGAATTCAGGATGTGGAAAATTTAACATGGGGAGAATTTGAGGAAATCTTCCTGCAATGATACTTTTCAGAAACTACGCGTGCACAAAAGAGCAGAGTTCATGAGTTTGGTTCACGGAGACATGACGGTTGCCTAGTATGAGAAGAAATTTACTAAATTGTCTCGATATGCCCCGCAAGTGATCGCAATGGAGTTACTTAAGGCTCACAAATTTCAGGGAGAACTAAAGGCAATAATCAAAGGGAGAGTGGTTCCATTTTGCCATGACACCTACACTCTTCTCGTTGACATGGCATTGGTCATGGAAGCAGAATGGATTAACAGTTAGAAAGAAAAAGGACAAAGTGACCAGAGGAAAAAGCACAAGCTAAATCCCAGGCAAGCTCAACGGATACAAAACTAGCAAGGGAATAGACATCAATTGGCAGGTAATAACGAATGAAAGTGTTATCATTGTGGCCAGGAAGGGCATATTGTAAGGAACTGCCCACAACAACTTTGTGGATAGGATAAAAGACAGAATCATCAAAATCAGGGACAAGTACCCTACCACCGACCTCAGGGTCAACAGCAGAATCAGTAGCACAATCGCCCACATAATGGTCAAGGGACGTCACAATACCAAACAAGGAATAATGCACTACCATATCAACCGAAGCCACAGGACCACGGATTTAGGGTCATGTCAACCATTTGGCATCACCTGAGGTGAAAGGGGAAGTCTCCACCATCGAAGGTAGATTTATTATCTATAGCTCCTGGGCTAAGATACTTTTTGATTCTGGTCCAACGCATTCTTTTATATCTGTACATTTTGTTGTAGCTCTTGGTTTAGAAGTTATACCTTTGGGATATTCGTTGCATATAGCATCCCCTCTAGGGTAGACTATTATCTTAAATAAGGTCTATAAAAGTTGTCCTATTATTTTGGCTAATCATAAACTGGCGGTAGATCTTATTGTCAGGAAGATGACGGAGTATGATGTAATCTTAGGAATGGACTTGTTGTCCTCCTACAGAGTCATACTAGATTGTCTTAATAGAAAAGTTACAATTACCACTCTGGAGGGACAAAGGTTATCTGTCCTTGGAGATAAAGAGAAGATCATCGATCCACTCATGACTGGGATGGTCAGGCAACGTCTTAGTAGTCAACATTGAGCTTTGCTAGCATTCCTGGAAGAAGCAAATACCCCGGCGCCTGCAAGGTTAGTATTCTGGTAGTTGATGGCTACAAAGACGTGTTTCCTGAAGAATTTCCAAGACTACCTCCTCATAGAGAGATCGAGTTTGAGATAGAAGTTCAACCAGGTATGAAGGAGATCTTAATTCCACCTTACCGGATGGCACCTCAAGAACTCAAAGAGTTGGACAAACAACTACGGGAACTACAACAACTGGGGTTCATCATACCCAGTGCGTCACTTTAGTGACCAACAATGTTGTTTGTGAAGAAGAAGGACTGATCAATGAGACTATATGTGGACTACCATTAACTTAATAAAGTGGCCATCAAGAATAGATATCCACTGCCAAGAATTGAAGACCTCTTTGATCAACTGAAAGGAGCCAACCACTTTTTAAAAATTGATATGCAGTCGAGCTATCATAAGCTCAGAATTAGGGAGAAAGATATTAAGAAGACAGCATTTAGGACCCGCTATGGTCATTTCGAATTCTTAGTAATGCCCTTCGGGCTAACCAATGCACCAGTGGCATTCATGGATTTAATGAACAGAGTGTTTCGGCTTTACCTGGATTGTTTCGTCGTTGTCTTCGTGGATGACATACTGATATTATAACGCCCCAATTTGAAACTCAAATCTCTAGGAGATTGAATCGCATCTCAAGGCATTAGGTTTACCATACCAGGTGATTAAACAGTACTAAAACAAACCTAAACAAAGGTTTATGAACCTAAATCAGAGTTAAGCTAATCTAGTTCGTCAGAAATTTAATCACCTCTAAATATGGTTAGGCCCAATGAAAAATTTGCTAGAGTTTTTCCTATATTTTTAGGGTCTGTAACCTGTCATAAACCTGTAGAAGAGATGATTTATCCACAATAAATATTTTCTAAATCATCCCATTCATCCACAATTGTCATATCATCTCATTATGTCCAATCAACCCTATTCATCAATATAAAATACCTAGTCATCCACTAGGCTGGATCCAAATCATAATTCTAAAACGATCTCTCGCTTTTAATAAAATAATACATAGATAAGATTTGTCAATGATACAATATAAACATAAGTGTGTTTGTTTTACAGTATATAGTTCAAAAATATATATACAAAGCAAGGAAAAATAACTGCATTATAACTGAATAATAACAACACCTCAAGTATAATAAACCTGAGGTAGATACTCTCCCTATACCTGCCTCCTTAAATAACTCAACATCCAATCATCCACTGTCTCCTCGATTTCCTGAGCAAAAAGCCCAGTGAGAACTTATAATACTAACAGGTAGTCACTAATATGAATTTAAGACAATGCAGGTTTTAAAGAAAACTAAGAAATCATATAATACAGTAATGTAAAAGCATTTGGTACCTTTACTACAACATAAACTGATAACCATTCACTTACCCATACAAGTATAGATAAACTAACAACATCTCACCATCATAATAATACTGCGTAGTGTAATCATCTTAGAGTGAAGAGGCCACGACTAGATGTTTTAGCTCCTAGTTAGTGAGCAAAATCGTGTTCCAACTTAACCGATGTGGAACCCCATCGTTAGTTCCTGATTTCTGACCGAGCGCTGATTTATCGGTTGGTGTGAGAAGCACGCTGGCTTATGATTTGGGTTCAGGTGGACCCTTGACCATAATTTACCAATGTAGCCGTTGTCACGGTGGTTAGCTGTTTGACTCGTGCAGACATCTTAGTGATCATTAAAATAATCCAGGAGTTGTTACGCTCCTCAAGTCTTCGCCTAATCTAGGCAACATGTAACCTCACCATTTCTAGAATCATACACGTACCTATCCAAACATGGTTTTCCAAAAAGAGAAATAGAATAACCTAGATTTCAATAGTTTTCCTATATCATGAGTGTCCCATTCATGTCATGAGACAGGAAAACATAATGAAAATACGAAACAAATCATTGTTTTTAGAAAAACTTCAATGATTTGCTCATGTAAGTATTACAAGTCGATTTTCGGATCACCAAAAGATATAATATAATAATATAAGTTTTAGTAGTAGAAAATACTTTTTTCTATAAAAACTAACAACCGTGCAATTGTGATCTCCCATCTAATAATTACATAATCCGAGGAAAGCCGGTAGTAATATTATAATCTGGAGAAAGCCAGTGGTAATAATATAATCTGGGGAAAACCGGTAATAATCATAGCCTGGGGAAAGCCCAGCATAACATATATTACCTAGGGAATCACCAACATATACCAAACAATTGGGAACTTCCATCCTACACATCATCTTAAAACAACTGCTTCTCCCAACAGATGGAAGGAAGCAAATATATATATATATATATATATTATAAGAATACCAAAATCCATTTGGTTTTGGAAATATACCCATCCCTAAAGCTCGATAACGATTAAATCTTGATTCTTTTGAAAATATAGTTTATTTAACTATAAGTTAGAAAAGAATCATCCATATATTTATATATGTATATAACTCATTCATATATATAATTATTAGAAATCTAGTTATTTTAAAAATAACTATTATTGTTTTACATCACTATGTAAAACTATACTTTTGGAGAGTTATTTTCACATCAATAGGACATCACAAATAGATTATGCATGCTTTGCAAAACAATTACATTTGATTTACAAATCTAATTCCTATCAAAAGCATTGAAAGTACTTTAATGGCTACAAGAGAGTATTTATTAGTTCCTACCACAAATCCTGCAAGGCTAGCTCTTTATTATGTTGTTCGCCTCCAATAATTGGTCCTAGTACAAACTCCCAACTGTAAATAACATATTCAATTCACTTTCAGAATTCTATACTATTCACATTAATCTCATACAAAATAGTTTGGTAATCTAAACTCTAATCTAAATAGTCTCTACAAGGTCCAAATACCTTTAATCATTTTCTCTTAACACCTACAAACCCTTAATCTGTGAAAATACCTTATCAAATCAAATAAGGGCTTTAGGATTTCAAACCCAAATTACTCTAAATATCCTCTTTCAACTCAAAACTCTTCAATGATTTCCAGCAAAAGGTCTGAACCTAATTTCCTGAAATCCAAACTTCACAAATCTGAACTTGTTATAACTATCTTACAGTTGAGGGTTATGGAATTCTATTTAATTAATTCCAGCTACAAATAATCCTAATTCCTCAAAATCATAACCTAAATAATCTGAAATACAATTTCTTTAAACTGATTTAATCAACTACATACCTACTTAGTTATACAACCCTTGTTGAATTAGTCTCTAAGAAATTAACTAACCTATTATCTATAACCTAATCAGTAATCTATCATAATAAAGGAAATTTCACTAATTAAAGCTCACTCAAAACAATTTTAGCAAAAAGAATAATAAATTAAGGGTTTGGGGTTTCTAGTTTTTACCTCCATGACAAGAATTTCTAGCTAGGATGAAGGACCAACTTCAGTTTCATCTCCTTCTCTAACCATTTCTCTCTCTCTCTCTCTACCGTCATCGTCGCTGTCGCCGTCGCCGTCATCATCAACACCATCTTCATCTTCTTCTTCTTCTCTCTACCATTATCTCTCTCTCTTTCTCTCTGTCGTCTCCCTCTTTCTCCCTTCCTTTCTTTCTTTCTTTCCTTTCTTCTCTTTCTTCTTCTCCTTCTTCTTCCTCTTCTCTTCACCATCTCTCTCTAACTCTCCTGATTTCTCCCACTCTTTCTTTTTCTCTCACTAACTCTCTTAACCTATGACTAACTCTCTCTCTAACTCTACTGTTTTTAACAAAAACCATATGGTGGATCTCAAAGAGAAGTCTAAACTAATTAGTTAGAAGATAGCTATAAGAAAAACATTTTGCTACATGAGCATACACCGATAACTATGTATATTTTTTCCATACTTATCTAATATGAAGATAGATTTTAATACAAACAAATACATATACAGTATGTGTATACACCTTTAAAATAAAGCACATCTATTCAAAATCTCGTATAACCTTTGATCTTGGTCAAAATCACGTTCCAGGTCTTGAATAGGCCTTATACGGTGTCCGATTTTCGCGCATGAGTAGTCAAAATTCGATAACTTTTTGAGATCTATCCATTCATATGGTTAGATTCTTTAAATAAACCTGTGATAAAAATTTAATTATTATAATAATTAATTAGTTTCATAATCAAAGCATTGGACTAGACTCTATTTGACTCAACTTAACATTGACCGATTAACTAGATTATTTTGGGTCGTTACAGATAGACTCGAAGGAACACCTAAAAATAGTTCTACAGACTCTCAAAGAACACCAACTCTATGCAAGGAAAAGCAAATGTAGATTTTGGATGACCAAAGTTCTATTTTTGGGACATGTCATATCAGAGCAGGGTATTGCGGCGGACTCCGATAAAATAGCAGCGGTGGTCGAATGGGAGAGACCTAGGAATGTTTATGAAACCCGAAGCTTCTTGGGCTTGGCAGGGTATTACCGAAGGTTCGTGGAAAACTTTTCAAGAATAGCAGCTCCACTGACCAAACTGACAAGGAAGGGAGTCAAGTTCGAGTGGAACCCAGAATGTGAAAAATCATTCAAAGAATTGAAGACAAGATTGACAACCGCTCTAATTTTGGCAACTCTAGAGACAGGAATCCGATATACAGTATATTGTGATGCGTCACGAGGAAGACTGGAAGGGGTCCTTATGCAGAAGGGAAAGGTTGTAGCATATGCATCGTGACAACTGAAGAACCACAAGAAGAACTACGCGAGTCATGACCTCAAGTTGGCAGCAGTAGTCTTTGTGCTAAAGTTGTGGAGACACTATTTGTATGGAAAGAAGTTCGAAGTCTTCTCAGACTACTAAAGCGTGAAATATATTTTCACGCAGAAGGAACTAAATGTGCGTCAGAGGAGATGGCTAGAATTTCTAAAGGACTATGACTTCACCTTGAACTACCATCCAGGGAAGGCTAACGTGGGGGCCGATGCTCTGAGTAGATAGAGTCACAGAACTTTGGCAACTATCAGGATGATGGAAACAATAGCTGACTTTGATCTTCAAGTAGTGAGAGGGACGCACATGGCATATCTTGCTCATATGGTGGCAGAACCTATCATCATGAGAAAAGTCTAAGAGGCACAACATTAGGACGCCAGGCTGATGATGCTCCAGAAAGTTGGACCATAGGAAATGATGGTAGAATACTATTATCTTGGAGTTAGAAATATACTCACCCAAAGCAAAAGTAGAATTAATAATATCAATTAAATTAGCATAGAAATCATCAAAGGATTCATTGTGATACATCCTAATGGTCTTAAATTGGGTAGTAAGAATCTGAAGCTTTAAAATCTTAACAGTCTTGGTACCGTCATGAGTTACCTCTAAAATATCCTATGCCTCTTTTGAAGATTCACACAAAGATATGCGTCGAAAATCAGTAAGTGAAACTGCATCATAGATGGCATTAAGGGCCTTCTTATTCCTAGTAGATATTAACGAATCAATCAGTACTAGTACCAATCCTCATAGTAGGATGTTTCCATCCAAACTCAGTGATTATCTAGACTTGTTCATCTAAGGACCTAAGAAAGTGTAGACACCTAAATTGGGTTCACTCAGAGCACTCAATGATTCCGTCAAAACCAGCTAAACAGAGTCTAAAAATGGAACCTAAAAGAGTCAAAACGAGGCGAAGAGTTAAGACTTAGACAGAGCCTCAAGAACTTCCCACAAACCTCCGAAAACTCTTAGCAAAGCTTCGGAAACCCCCGAAAACACACTCGGAAGGTACGGAAAACACAGAATAAACCTCGAAAATCCCTGAACACGAACTCGGAACACCTAGAAGACACGAAATGACCCAAAAACCCTAGAGGGCCCCACAAACAGGTTAAACCACCTTTGCTAGGAGGCTGCCATGTGGCAACCGACCTAGTACAGATCACAGGGATCTGCACAGATCCCTAGGATCTGGGTGCATCTTAAAGATGCACTCAGAACAGGGTCTTATTTTTATAAATAGAACCCTCCCCTTCCTTCCTCAAGCATCTCAGAAATACCTTTGAAATCATTTTGGCTCTAGATCCATTTGCCATTATTATTTTCTGAATCTCGAGAAGGTTTTCTTTTAGAGTTCGATCCACTTTCGAATTTCTGAATTTCGTGTACGATTGTCTTCAGGTCACGTACACTTTTTAGTTCCGAAGTTCGATAATCTCTTTGAAGGCCACCTGCTGCCTTCAGGACGAAAAAGGCAAATCGCTTAAGAATCCATCAGAAAAACCTATCAAAACTAGAAAACAAGAGAAGTAGTAACGAACCTCTGCCCAAATCTTTGGTCAAATCCAAGAAACGCTCAGGTATATACTCAATACTCTTAAACTCTTTATGATTCATTGTTCAAAGATAGTGCATTCAAGCATTGTAATTCTTTTTGAAAAGCAATAGATAGTAAACCTTCTAAACAAAAAATCGTTGTTATCGTCAAAATAGTATCGATCTAGCTTGTCTCTAAGGGAACATGCTTTCTAGCATGACTCCATCACATTACATAATATTAGATAATGTTCGGGATGGCAAACCTTCCTAATTCAATATGAGAGAAAACTCTATGATTGATAGCATGATCAATTCGTGGAGAATTCAAGCAAAACCGACACGACTCGTCAATATCTTCAAAACTCCTTCCAATAAGGAGAGAAACACCACAGCTCCGCTCATGAGGAGGTTTCTTTTACAAAAACTAGCACGACTCATCAATATCTTCAAAACTCCTTCCAATAAGGAGAGAAACACCAAAGCTCTGCTCACGAGGAGGTTTCCTTTACAAAAACCGGCACGACTCATTAATCAATCTCTTTTCAAAACTCCTTCCAAGTAAGGAGACAAACGAGTGAACTCCACCCATGAGGAGGTTCTACTTACAAAATCGGCACGGCTCGTTAACCATTATCCTCTCACGCTCCTTCAAATAAGGACACATCACCGGCATGACTCGTCAATCACAATCTTCTCATGCGCCTTCAAATAGGGACGCATCATCTGTAACACCCTAGATTTTTCATAGTTTGGGTTGGACCCAGAAATGGGCTTTAATCCCATGTCCCAAAACAACTCATAAGATAGTTTGGATGTAAGTCTAAAATTTTTAGTTAAATAGGTGGGTGGAAACATAGAAACCTTACCCTAGGATCCATGCATGCATAAATGAAATGAAAATAATCATTTTTAGAGTCTTAGTGAGAAAAGAAACTAATATATATGAAAATAAAACATATATAGGTGTGGGGCATCCAAGTGAACCCCACACATTAAATGAAAAACATGGACAACACATTAGGTGCGCCACCTAGTTGGGTATTTGGATTTTTTAAAATTCTTTTAAAATAAAACTCTATCTTTAAAAGTTTCTTAAACATCATAAACACCTAATTATCTTAGATAAATACTACATTATCCTTTTAAGTTAGATAATTATCCTCAAACTTGGAAAAAAATATTAAATTATAACCATTAGATCATGTTTATCTAAACCCTAGTTAATCTTAACCATCCAAAAGGTTTTCCAAAACCTAAAAACTCTCCGTTTTAAATTATCTACTAAAACCTAGCTTTTATCCCTATTTCGTCTCTAATTTGTAGTAGATAACTACAACAATTGGATTGAATTGATATTTGATCTTAACCATTCAAATTAGACATATTTTTGAAACTAAAAATCAGCCCCTGTAGAAATCATTTTCTACATAAGCTACCAAAATTGTTTCATTTTTCTTAAACTATTTTGGATAATTACAAAGGACATAGTTTTAATTGTTTTTGAAGTGTGATGGGATATGGAGAGGGGGAGTTCGAACTCTATTAATACCCTCCCCTCTCCTTAGTTCAAACTTACATCACAATCTGTCTCTCTCTCTCTCTCTCTCTTAGCTTCTCTCTCATTCTCTATTTCAAGTTCGAGAAGAAGAAAACCCAAAAATCTTTCAAAATCTTATTTTCTCTTCTTCTTTCTTTATTTTCCTTTTGCTTCTATTCTTTTCTTCTAAAACACTTGTTGAAGAAGAAATCAAGCTTGGAGTCCTAGAAGACCTTCGAAGAAGAGCCGTTCTAAAAGCCTCGAGGATTTAAGCGAAAAAGGTAGGGATAACCACCCTTCTAAAACTTGTTTTTTCAAAATTCCCCTTAAACTAATTTTCAAATATATGTTTTCAAAAAGTTTTTTCTCAAAATCATCATGTTTTCAAAATCTGTTTTCTTTCACAAAAATTACATGGTTTTAAAAAAGGTTTCTACATTAAAAAGCATTATTTTTGGGTTGAGTGAATATGAGTATTTGTTTAGAAACCATTACAAGTTAAAGTGGTAAGATGAGAGGTTTAAAAAGAAAACTCTGGGTTATAAGGTTAGTTGCTTTAGTAACCATGATTAGGGTACCAATGAAGGTATCAAAATACTCCATGAGAGAGGTATGTTGTGCTCCATAGAGAGGTATGTTTGTACTCTATAAGAGAGGCTTAAACATGATGCATAAAACATAATTTTGTCAGTTGTGGTATTGTGATGTGGTATTGTGAAAGTGATGTTGTGTTTGGCCAAAATGGCACTCCCTTGAGGGGCATCTCTATAAGAGAGGTTTATATCCAGATTCATCCAGAGAAAATGGTGGTTGGTTTCCAGAACAACCCTGACAAAGGAAGTGGAACATAATTAATAAAAAGGAAAGGTATTGGTACGCAGTATTTCTAAAACTCATGTTATATTATTTTGAAACTTACTTATGTTTTTGAAAATTTGATAACTCTGTTTTTTAAAAGTATTTGGCCAAAAGCTATGACTAGCACCAGTTTTTAAAAGGTAAGTTTTCTAAAACTAAAAGACTTTTAGTTTCGCACGCATATGGGGTACTTTTGGGCAAGGGTTTGTTTGTTTTGATTGTTTGTTTGAAAATTGATGGTGTTAGTCTCTTTTAACCTTTGTTTTGGTTGAACCTACTGAGCTTCACTCACCCTACATTTTTCCCCCCACAGATCTCGGAGAGAATTGGGAAGCTTAGGTGTCAAAGATCGGAGTAGAGATTGCCAGTAGAAGACAAGTAGGTTATATATATATAATCTTTAGCAAACAATAAGTGATGTTTACATCACATGGGTATTGGGATTCTAAGTATTCTTTACTTTCTTTTCCTTTATTTTCAAACAATGTTTCAGTTTTATTTTCTTTTCTTTCATTATCATTATTTCAAAGATCAAGTTCTTTAGTTCTGTTTTAAATTAAGTATTTGAAGTAGTTCTTTACATTTGTTCATGACTATTACTTTGAATATCTACTCTTATGAGTTTCTTTCTATACCTAAGAGCTACATATTCTTTCTTCAAAACTACCTACATTTTTAGTCAAATGCAGTCAATATACACAAGCTGAAGTTTGTGTACGATTTATGAACTGAATGACTTGGAATTAAACTCTGGTCAAATAGACAAAAGTCGAAGGTCTCTGAGTGTAACGCCCCAAATTCAAATTACTGTATAAATCTGAATCCAAACTCAAAACTCGATTCCTTAAGACCAAACCTAGAACTATCAATCTAAAATTAAGTTTAAAACATAAGCTCAAACAAAAGTTAAAATAAAATGCACTCATAAAATTTCAAACAACAACACACTAGTTTATACAATCAAAGAAATACAAATGTTAATTCATCAACATCATCAACAACAACAACAACCTCAACATCAACAACATTAGCATGTTTTTTATATTTTTATGCTGAACCACACCGCGACTGCCTACGTACCCAAACCGGGATCAATCATAACGTAGTTCCAAAGAATACTCACAAGGTGTCTAAATCACATTTCAACTTTCATGCGAGTTCAACCAACTTACACATTCTCCCAATAAACATAATGATCAACCCTACATCTAGCATCTGATATAGGTTATTGTCTCTAGTTAATTAAGTGGGATCTCGAGCTTTCAAGTTTACTCAATCTATCCCTTCATCTATCTTCTCTACCTTTTGTGATCCACAAGTTAACCCAATCGTGCACTGGGTGAACTTGTGTTAACATCGAACTTTTTCCTCCATATAGCAGGTTACCAACCTCGGTCAGAGTACACCTCTATAAATCTCATATGCGATTCCTCGGTAATCGAGTAATCAAAATAAGAGAAGGTCGAGCCAACCACCTATTGTTGAGATCCACAACATCATCTCAAGTTGTTCACAATTAATTATCTAAATTTTTTATTAATTGGAACATCTACGAGTCATGATTAACAGTTCAGACTATTATTGTAAAAGTCTTATCATCCGAAACTACAAGGTTCATCACACATACATAACATGCTCAATTTTTATTTGCAGAGTAAGACACGCCAATCACTCAATTAGCAAAATCCTACAGATTGTATAAACAATATTAGAATATCATCTAACATAAAAACATCCAATTTTGGGAATTAATTATGATAAAATCCAAAGTCGAAATTGAACAAACTCAGGCCTGTTTGAATGATATAGAAGTCTTGTTCGCAAGAATTTTAGTGATAAAAATCCACGATAAGAAATCTAGTGAAAAAGTTAGAAAACCAAAACATGTGTACTCTGCCAAAATTCATATCAGTGATACAAAAATAGTTTTATCTTACAGTTTATAGATCCAAACTTAACGCTTTCAATTTCTAATGAAACTTGAAACATAGATCTAAAGTCTTTATGTTTTGACCGAAAACTAAAAACAAACCTAAAGTATCAAAAAACCTACCTAAACACAGACCAACTGTATTTTCAGTAAAAATACAGTAGCATCAACATGAATTTTGAAATTACTTTGAAAATAGTAAACAATACTCAAAAATCAAGAAATTTGAACCAAGGTAACCTCGGATGTTATGAACATATAGATATAAAGAAATAATAAAAACTCCTTACAATTTGAGAGAAAACGTTAAATTAATCATAACTGGTCAGACTTTGCAGAACTTAAAACATCTAAGAAAGTGATCATAACTTGTCCCAAACTAACCTAAAGCATTTAATATCATCCCATGATAATTAATAAGTATGAATTAACTGTAAAATAAATCAACCCACATGATTAAACTACTCAAATAACAAATATACACCCACTATTATGATTGGAAGGTACTACAAAAAGACTTAGGGTTAAGAAACTTATCTGTACTTAGAACTTTCATCTTCTTCAACTTTACGGCCTAGGGTTTCTTCTCCTTAGTTGTTGATTTTCTTCTTCTCTCTCGACCCTCATGTTCTAATTAATATTAAAAAATAACCCTAATTTTCATACTAGAAGCATCTTGTTTATATAACTCTTAGTAAAGGAGTCCTAAACCTACTAAAAACATGAAAATTTGCTACCCCAGTTATCCCATATCCTAAGGATCATTTTTAAGCTTAAAACAACTCCAAAATAAGACTTTAGGGCTTTCTAAAATACCTCCCAAACAGCTAGTATGAAAATAATAAAATTAGAAACTAAATTTGACCCACCACAAATAGGGTTCCTAAAAAGTTGTATTTCTAAATAAATTAAATTTTCTAAATGTTTGGTTATAGGAATAAGGGGAAACTATTACTAATGGGTCCCCTCACTTAAGTTTACAAGATTGGGTCTACATAATCTAGGTTAGATCAATCCTATCCTACTTTAGCTAAATTTGCCCCCAAACACTAAACACACCCAACTTAAATTATGTACACCCATACTAAATAAATACAAATCATAGAACATACTGCAATAAAATATTGGGTATTACAATCTTCCCCTCTAAAAATAGGATTTCGTCCTCCAAATCGAACGTACTAGTGAAAAGATGAGGTTAACGGACTCCAATGTCCTTTTGCTACCATGTCAGTTTTTTTTTTCTGCTCCGACAACCTCAACTCCTTACTATTTCTTACTCAAAACTTACTTCTCTAATAACAATGGTATCATTCCATAGTCATAAGCACGCCAAATCATATAGGAAAATCATTCTAACCATCTTATATGATTATTAAAAAAAATGATCCCAATCTTATAGGGCCCACCAACCTGGCGCGGTCTAGACAAAGGATCCAAGATCCTCAGATATTACAATCTACCCCCCCCCTTAAAAGGAACTCCATTACAGAAATCTAGAATTCAATACATAACAAAACATAATTCTATTGTTAGAATAAATCATTTCAAATATGATTACATCATTGATCTATGCATAATAAAGTAAATTGGTGTAGCAACTTCGCTTTGCACAACATTCAATGCACAATACATTACCGTTGGTATTGCTATTCCCAAGTATTTCATATTATCATCGATATTGTCAACATAGGGCTAAAGACAAATGATTCTTTTTAACGAGATGAAGACAACCAAAACTATCCACGTTAGATTATTCCATTAAGGATGCCACACTAGGCTATTCATAAAGGATCAATTTATTATCGTGATTAAGTTCATTATGTCTCAGACAATAATATATTTTTTTTTACACACCTGTTAGGTCCACTCACATCACATATACTATTAGGTAGACCACATAGCATTTAGCTGTCAGCTAATCCATACCAAGAGTTGGGCATCGGTAATCATTCCCCTTTGTGTGTGTTGCTCATATAATCCCTACTCTACAGATTACCCCTTTGTAACCTAATGGTCGATACTTCTCTCTTACCCACTAGTAAATGTTACTTATGTAATTCCAACCTTTTGAACTACCCTTTTGTAACTTGTTACTTATGTAATTCAAACATGATGAACTACCCTTTTGTAACTTGCTACTCATGTAATTTTAATGCAAGGAACTACCCTTTTGTAACTTAATAAGCAACTTTACTCACATCGCCAATTCATGGTTCACAAGTTAACCCAATCATGCACTGGGTATACTTGTGTTAACATCAACCCTTATCGCTCAATATGTGGGTAACTAACATCAGCTAGGTTCACCTTCATCATTCCTCGTGCGACCCCTCGGTCATCGCATAATTACACATATAGAGGGTCGAGCCAACCACTTATACAATTTATCACATCATCATCATAAGTTGACACCAACAGAACCAACAAGTATCTTAAAGTTGGACAATCCACTAGTCAAGGCTTCTATTCTTCTTTCATTTACACTCGCATAACCATTTAGACTATTCAAACATTGTAGTCATAACACATCCCACTAGTTTCCTTACATCAAATACAACGATTAATTCATTAATATCTTTAATGGTAAATCTACACATGCATATTCATCTAAGATAAAAGTTACTTCATTAATCTTGTTGATAGTATTGTAGAGCGCACTTCGATGCAATAAACTTCTAGCAACACATTACAATTTAGGAGCAAACATAGTCATAGACCACATGAGTCTCATATTTCTACTTTCTTCAAGGACCTGTACTCAACAGAAAATAACTGCACGGAGAATGATTTTGTTACTTCTCACATTCCAAACTTAGTCACTACAACTCAAAATGCTCTACTAACTATGCTTCCTTCGTTGGATGAAGTTAAAAGTACTGTGTTCAGTATGAATGGTACGGGGGCTCCAGGCCTGGATGGTTTCACGGGATGTTTCTTTAAATCTTTTTAGGACATCGTTTCTGCTTATGTTTTCCGCTCTGTTCTCAGTTTCTTTCAAACAGGATGGATCTTCCCCAACATAAATTCAAATCATATTATGCTTCTTCCTAAAGTACAAGGTGCTGATCGGGTGGAGTTATTTCGCCCAATTGCTCTAGGTAACTTCCATTTCAAAATAATATGCAAATTTCTCGCTAATCGCCTCAGCAGCATAGCGGCACGTATCATCTCTCCTCAACAAAGGGCTTTTCTTAAAGGTCGTTCTATCTTGGACTGCATCGGGATCGCATTAGAAGCATCCAATCTTTTAGATCAGCAAGCATACGGGGGTAATGTTGCTATCAAGTTTGACATTAAAAAAGCTTTTGATACTCTTGACTGGAACTTCCTTCTCAATGTATTGCGGACTTTTGGTTTCTTTAATGTATACACTAATTGGATATCAACCATCTTACATTCTGCTAAGCTCTCTATCATTGTTAATGGTAAAGTGGTGGATTTCTTTGGATGCAAGAGAGGAGTTCGTCAAGGTGACCCTCTCTCGCCAATTCTCTTTTGCTTGGCAGAAGATGCTCTCAGCCAAGGTATCACCAACCTATTTTCTCAAGGTCGTCTAAATGCCATCTCGTTTCCTCGTGGCAGCAAGGCTCCAATGCACATAATTTATGCCGATGATATTTTGGTGTTTTGCAAAGGGAAAAAGCGAGAGATCAACAACTTGATGAATCTTTTTAGTGACTATGGGTCAGCTTCCGGCCAACGTATTAGTCATGAGAAATCAACCTTATTGGTAGGGAAAATATCGCCCCGGCGAGCCAACTCATTGTCTGATTGGCTTAGAATCCCTCTGGAATCTCAACCTTTGACCTCTCTGGGCGTTCCAATTTTCAAAGGCCATCCTACTTGACGGGATTTGCAGCCTATTGTGGACCGAATCAAGGAAAAACTCTCAAGCTGGAAGGGGAAATCTCTTTCGTCTATAAGAAGAGTTCAGCTTGTAAATTTAGTCATTCATAACACCCTTCTCTATAGCTTCCATATTTATAGGTGGCCAAGGAATTTGTTGAAGTCAGTTGACAAATGGATCCGTAATTTCTTCTGGTCTGGGGAAACAAAGATTAGTAAACCTGTGACTGTAGCCTGGGAGAAACTCTGTTTGCCGAGGGAAGAGGGTGGTTTGGGTATTCGATCGATAACCTTCATAAACAAAGCTGCTTTATTTAAAATGACATGGGAAATAATGACAACGGATTCGGAATGGACAGCTTTAATGAGGGCTCATTTTTTCCCTAACAACTCTATGATTGCTTACTACAAAAGCTCCTCAATTTGGCCTGGTCTTAAGCGAAACTGGTCGGTAATTGCCCTCCATTCTTCTTAGCTAATTGGAGATGGAAAATCAATCAGCTTTTGGAATGACTATTGGTGCCACTCCATAGATACCTCAATTGCTGATCTTCTTCAGTTTGATGAAAATACAAGGTCACATCTAAAAGCTAAAGTTGCAGACTTCATTTCAAATAGCTCTTGGAGACTTCCAAGTAACTTGAGAAACTTAAACCAAGGTCTGGTCTCTGCAATCAAACAAACTCCTATCCTAATCGCAAATCAACAAGACACTCAGATATGGAACATAACCACAGATGGCAATTTATCATTCAAAGAGGCTTATAACTTTGTTCGGAATCATGAGATATCTCGTAATTGGTTCCAAGATATTTGGAAAAGATCAATTCTTCCTAGATGCTATGAGCAACTCAATAGTGGACCTATCCATCTTGCGTTATTTTGGGGTGCATGCTCGTCCACGCAAAGCCCCGAAGATATTACAAGTTTGCAGCAGAATTTTTCGTAACCATAAGGGTATGATGATCGAATGTTTTACCAATAACATCGGAGTACACTCCTCGGTTCTTGCAGAATTTAATGTAGCAATATGTTCTTTTAAAATTGTTATCTCTCGCAATTGGCCTCGCATTTGGTTCGAATGTGACTCACTCCTTGTAATTATGGCCTTAAATGAAACTTTCAAGGTGCCCTGGAAGATAAGAACCCGATGGCATAATTGTTTAACCTATCTATCTCAGATTTAGTTTCGTTTCTCTCACATATTCTGTGAAGGTAATGGTTGTGCTAATATCCTCGCGAAGATGGGCGCTTCATCTGGTGGTTTTATTTGGTATGCCTCGATCCCTAACAAAATCAGGAGCAATCTAGGTCGTGACTGTCTAAGCCTCCCATATTATAGATTCAAATAATCTTGGTTGTGTTTCTTTTGTAACTTCTATTTCACGTAAGTAGATGTCTGAGGCAAGGCTCTTCGTCCCCCTCGCCTAAGTGTACTTTTTATTTTCCTTTAATAAAATTGCTCCCTCGAGGAGGTCTATTTAAAAAAAAAGTCATACACCACATAATCTAGAACAAATATAGAATATACAAATCTAACATAGATTTAACCTACATGCACAAGTCAAGTGGATAATTGTTATAAATTTTGTACAACAGATTAAACCTAGGTAGAACCCACACAAATAGTCCCAAGTAGATCTAGAGCCTAAGCTTTGATACCATTCTGTAACGCCCCAAATTCAAATTACTTTATAAACCTGAATCCAAACTCATAACTCGATTCCTTAATACCAAACCTAGAACTTTCAATCTAAAATTAAGTTCAAAACATAAGCCCAAACAAAAGTTAAAACAAAATGCAACTCATAAAATTTCAAACAATAACACACTAGCTTATACAATCAAAGAAACACAAACGTCAATTCATCAACATCATCGACAACAACAACAACCTCAACATCTACAACATCAGCAAGTTTCTTATATTTTTATGCGGAACTGCACTGCAACTGCCTAGGTACCCAAACAGGGATCAAGCATAACGTAGTTCTAAAGAGTACTCACAAGGTGTCTAAATCACATTCCAACTTTTATGCGAGTTCAACCAACTTACATATTCTCCCAACAAACATAATGATCATCCCTACATCTAGCATCTAATATAGGTTGTTTTCTCTAGTTAATTAAGTGGGATCTCGAGCTTTCAAGTTTACTCAATCTATCCCTCCATCTATCCTCTCTACCTTCTGTGATCCACAAGTTAACCCAATCGTGCACTGGGTGAACTTGTGTTAACATCGACCCTTCTCCTCCATATAGCAGTACCACCAGTCTCGGTCAAAGTACACCTCTATAAATCTCATATGCGATTCTCGTTAATCGCATAATCAAAATAAGAGAAGGTCGAGCCAACCACCTATTGTTACGATCCACAACATCATCTCAAGTTGTTCACAATTAATTATCTAAATTCTTTATTAATTGGTACACTACGAGTCATGATTAACAGTTCAGACTATTCTCGTAAAAGTCTTATCATCTGAAACTACAAGGTTCATCACACATACATAACATGCTAAATTTCTGTTTGCAGAGTAAGACTCGCCAATAACTCAATTAGCAAAATCCCACAGATTGTATAAATAATATTAGAATATCATCCAACATAAAAAAATCTAATTTTAGGAATTAATTATGATAAAATCCCAAGTCGAAATTGAACAATCTCAGGCCTGTTTGAACGATGTAGAAGTCTATCTTTGCAAGAATTTTAGTGATAAAAATTCACGATAAGAAATCTAGTGAAAAGTAAGAAAACCAAAACATGTGCATTTTGCCAAATTCCGTATTACTTATTTAAAAACACTTATATCTTACAGTTTATAAATCCAAACTTAGTGCTTTCAATTTCTAATGAAACTAGAGACATAGGTCTAAAGTCTTTTATGTTTTGACCAAAAATCAAAAACAAACCGAAGGTCTCGAAAAATATGCCTAAACACAGACCAACTGCACTGTCAGTAAAAATACAGCAGCATCAATATGAAATTTACAATTTCTTTGAAAATAGTAAACAATATTTAGAAATCAAGAGATCTGAACTCAAGGTAACCTTGGATGTTTTGAACACAGAGATATAAAGAAAGAATAAAAACTCTTTATAATTTGAGAGAAAAAGTTAATTTAATCATAACTAGTTAGATTTTCCAAAACTTGAAACATCTAAGAAAGTGATCATAACTTGTCCCAAACTAACCTAAGGCATCTAATATCATCCAATGATAATTAATAAGTATGAATCAACTGTGAAATAAATCAACCCACATGATTAAACTAGTCAAATAACAAATATACACCCACTACTATGATTGAAAGGAACTACAAAAAGACTTAGGGTTAAGAAACTTATCTCTACTCAGAACTTTCATCTTCTTTAACATTACAGCCTAGGGTTTCTTCTCTTTAGTTGTTGATTTTCTTCTTCTCTCTCAACCCTCATGTTCCAATTAATATTCAAAAACAAACCTAATTTTCGTACTAGAAGTATCTTGTTTATATAACTCTTAGTAAAAGAGTCCTACACCTACTGAAAACATGAAAATTTGCTACCCCAGTTATCCTATATTCTAAGGATTCTTTTTTAAGCTTAAAACAACTCCAAAATAAGACTTTAGGGCTTTCTAAAATACCTCTCAAACAGCTAGTACGAAAATAATAAAATTAGAAACTAAATTTGACCCACCACAAATAGGGTTCCTAAAAAGTTGGATTTCTAAATAAATTAAATTTTCTAAATGTTTGGTTATAGGAATAAGGGGAAACTATTACTAATGGGTCCCCTCACTTAAGTTTACAAGATTGGGTCTTTATAATCTAGGTTAGATTAATCCTAACCTAGTTTAGCTAAATTAGCCCCCAAACACTAAACACACACAACTTAAATTATGTACACCCATACTAAATAAATACAAATCATAGAATAGACTGCAATAAAAATATAGGGTATTACACTGAGTTTAGTTTCCCGAGAATCAAATGGTTCCTGAATCCGATTTGAAACGAACTAGATATACCCTTTTCATTGAACTGTAGCAAATCAGTCTTGTAAACCCATTGTTTTCAATAGTGTATTTGCACTCTTGAAACTCCACGCTTCCTAATCTCTTTTTTTTTCAACTGATTTGCTTGTCTTTCAAACCTTAAGTGTTTCTCAAGAGAGTTGTTTTTGTTTCCGCACTTATCCCCCTTAGTGACATCTCGAGACCTGGGTCATGGATTCCACTTGATAATGGGTCGAACCGCCTTTTTCGAAACAAGAGGGACTTGACACCCTTCAAATTCAGGTGGCGACTGTACAACATTGAACAAAGGATGAGACTCTCCTTCTTCTTTTAAAAGCGACTAGAAAAACATGTTAAAAAAAGGAAAGAGAGAAGCTGAAATATCACCTATTCCTAAGTTTATGTTTTAAACAATAAACACTAATCTAGGTGTATATGGAAGGGGATCAATGTCTACCTATTTAAAAAATAATTCTCAATGCAAGCATAATAAGTAGAAATTGAAACAAACAAGTATTGACTTATTCGATTCTCAAATGCAAAAAATAAGGTAGAATCAAATATTTTAATCTTGCACAAAAATCATTCACACATGTAAGCATTCAACACAAATAATTTTTGTTGGTAGGGAAAAACCTAACGGCAAAAACCCCGGGACCTAGTCCAGAAATTATCACTAAGAGTTATAAGAAATCTTACAACCATTCAAATCGACAACACGAATCCCTCATGCAAACTCGACCGGTCTTTCTCCACGACTCAAATCCACGAATCGCCTCTTCAATGATATGTGCGTCTCTAACTCGAAATCCACCAAGCCCCGCACTTTAGTCCACAAGCCTCTTGTACGCCGCTAACTTGGAATCTACTAAGCCTCGTACTTGTATGCTCGAATCTATGAGCCTGCACCTCGCTGGACATTTTATAAGACCTCCAACGAGTGTGCAAAATTTGGTGCGATTCCGAGGATTTCAAATTTTTGCCCAAAAATGGCTTGTACCACGTGGTGCGAAAGCTTTGAACTGCGATTCCGAGTAATGCTGGTGTCAAAACTTTGTGGATTCAGTTCCTATCATCATTTTATAGGACCTCCAAATAGTGTTCAAAATTTGGTGCGATTCCGAGGATTTCAAATTTTTGCCCAAAAATGGCTTGTACAACGTGGACCGAAACCTTTGAACTGCGATTCTGAGCAATTCTGGGGTCCAAAGAGTGCGCAAAATTTTATAGGACCTCCAAAGAGTGCGCAAAATTTTATGGGATCCTGAGGAGTTTGACTTTTTGCCCAAAAATGGCTTGTACGACGTGGTCCGCTACCTTAGAACTGCGATTCTAAGCAATTCTGGGGTCCAAACTTCGTAGTTTCAGTTCCTATC
>MVGT01001357.1:47171-81259 GCA_002174775.1 Macleaya cordata | reverse complement strand
ACGTTGTACAAGCCATTTTTGGGCAAAAATTTGAAATCATCGGAATCGCACCAAATTTTGCACACTATTTGGAGGTCCTATAAAATGAGGATAGAAACTGAAACCATGATGTTTGGACCCCAGAATTGCTCAGAATCGTAATTCAAAGGTTTGCGGACCACGTCGTACAACCCATTTTTGGGCAAAAAGTCAAACTCCTCAGGATCCCATAAAAGTTTGCACACTCTTAGGAGGTCCTATAAAATGATGATAGGAACTGAAACCACGAAGTTTGGATCCCAGAATTGCTCAGAATCACAGTTCAAAGGTTTCGGTCCACGTTGTACAAGCCATTTTTGGGCAAAAATTTGAAATCCTCGGAATCGCATCAAATTTTGCACACTCTTTGCAGGTCCTATAAAATGATGATAGGTACTAAAACCAAGAATTTTGGACCCCAGAATTGCTCAGAATCGCTGTCCTGGGTTTTTTCCTGTTTGGGTTTTCCTCGTTAACAAAAATTTCCTGCGTTAAATTCTTATTTATTTAGAGATTGAAATATTGGATTCCGTTCTTAATTCCACATATTTAGAATCGAATAAGTCATTACTCTTCTAGGGATTTTTGTATCTAGTCTTGACTTTATACTTAAAAGTTTTATAGGGTGATAGTTTGATTCCTTATCATAGTTACAATTTATTACGGTTAACACTGATAACCGTAGGGTAGGTTTTTTAAAGACTACTCATTCGTTCATTTTGGCTTGGGAGAAAATCACCATCTCCCTAGATAATGTTTTTTCTCTGCTGAATTTGCCCTTGGTGGGTAGTTTCTCTCTGGCTAACATTGTTCTGACCACCCTGGAGCAGCATTTGGTGAATAGACACAGTGCCTATAACACCCTAGACTTTTCTTTGATGAGTTGGATTGGACCAGAAGTGGGCCTAAGCACACGGGTCAAATCGGGCCTTGTTAGAGAGATAACAAGTGAGTATAGGTGTGAACCTGTTTGTTAATTCAGTGGAGTAGAATTAACTAGTCCTTTCCTACGTATATATTTGCATGGATAATTTAATTTGTGCATAGTTTATATAAAATATATATGTATATAATAAGGTGAAATAGCGCATAATGGAAAATGTTATGAGTGCCCCACTTAGTTGGGCATTGGATAAAGGAGAAAGAGAGAGAGGATCGACCTCCTCTCTCCTCACATCCCAATTGTTAAAAAAACATATATACATATATACAATAATAATAGATTAGCTCATGTGGACCAATGGGGGGTGGAGACGTTTTTTTGAGAGAGAGAGAGAGAGAATTGGAGGGTCGGCTCTACTCTCTCTTATAAACTTGAATTAGTGTCATTTTGTTTTAGATATATAAATATATATATATATATATATATATATGTAAAATCAATCATATGTATATAAGATTTACTTACATTTGAGGTAAGTGTGCACCCGACATTTGGTTAATTAAATAAATATGGGAGGAAGAAGAGAAAAACCCTTCCCACATTAATGATGTCAATGTTATTAATTGTGATTTCTTTTATAGATATATATCTATATATGTAAACATATATNTAGGTTACACTATATATATGTATTGGAGATTTGAAAATAATCTTGTTGGGAACATCTTTTTCAAAATCAAATCTAGTTAAATAACATGACTTAAAATATTTTAAGATAAGTTAGATTGAGAATAATCTAAAAAGAAATCTTTTTCAAACTTAAAAGAATCTTAGTGTATATATGGAAAGTGCATGTTTAATACCTTTTTCTTCTAAAGTTACTAATATAGGGGCAACCCACTTTTGATAAGGGCACCCAATTAGTGTTTAGGTTTAGTAGGGTTTATATTTAATATAGGGTTAATTTAGTTTACCCCCCCCCCCCCAGAATAATTGGCCAATCGGACTTACCCCCCTCAAAGATCAGATATTGAACTTACCCCCTCAAACTAACGGTTTCCGTGATAATTTCTACTCTGTACAATTTTTTTTGGGATAATTTAGTTTACCCCCCAGAATAATTGGCTAATCGGACTTACCCCCCTCAAAAAATGGAGCGTGCAAGACGCACGTGTGCCTTCTAACGGCAGAATCACGAAAACCGTGAGTTTGAGGGGGTAAGTTCAATATCTGATCTTTGAGGGGGGTAAGTCCGATTGACTAATTATTCTGGGGGAGGTAAACTAAATTAACCCTTTAATATATATACTAAACTCAACCCTAATCCCTCCCCTCCCATTTATGTTATTATCGACCAAGAGAGTGGGAGAACACGACTAGGGCAGAGGAGGAGCCAGTACTTGGAAAGGAAACTCGAGTTGTTCGTCGTTTGATCGAGGAAGGATCGAGTTCGTAAGAGAGAGAAGGGTGCAGACCTCGAGTTGCAGGGTTTTCTCTTCTTCTTCTTCGCGTTTAGGAGATGTTCTCGATTCAAGGCAAGTAATAACTTGCTCCTTTGGTATAGACTTAGGTTTCTACACGTTTCGATGCTTACTTAGTGAATGAATGCATGAACACCTAGTTTATATGTTGATTACATGATTTCTTAATGATTGAATGTATGTAATCTATGATTGTGCGATGTGTGTATTTTGTCTAATGGTTGTAACGTATAGACTCTAGGTATATATGTTGTGTATATGATTCCCTAACATTTGCAGGTGAGAAAACCAAGTTTCCACGGAGTTTTGGTGAAGAACAAAACCCAAAATCGCAGAAAAACCTCGGGGGGTATCGATACCCACAGAGCAGGTATCGATACCTGCAGAAACCTGTTTGATAGGGGGTGCCAGTATCAATACTAGGTTCAGGTGGTATCGATACCAGCCATGTCTGTTGCTACAATTGAGTTTGGTATCGATACCAACTAACTTTTTAACCATAAATAAGTTATGTTGTTCTATTTGATGGTTGGTTCTTGCATAATGACTAGCATGATGTATGCCATGTAGAATATTGTTAATATATGTATGCCTATTCTAGTCGATCCCTTCCCTCTCCTCTAAACCATCCCATTTCTTTACACACCTCTATCCTCCATTAAACCAAAACCAAAGAAGAAGTGAAGGAGACAAAATTCCTTCTAGGAGGTTTGACCCTTCATTCAAAGAGTTTAGAGAGAGAAAGATGTTCCCTAGAGAGAGAACCTAAAGGATTCTAGAGAGAAAAAGTAAAGGACTCTAGAGAGAGAAAATGAGAGAGGTTTCTCTAGTCTAGAGGAATTCTCTCTAGTTCAGATAGATTCTTATTTGATCCTTGAAATGGAGGTACTCTCAACTATTTATAGACTTGCTGAAGTCAAACTCTTAGCCAATTAGAGATGAACACCTATCCTTTACTTTATAAGTGTATGACAATTGTTATTAGGCACGTTTTCCAAGTTGAGGCAGTTGGGTTTAAGTTCTTTGGAGGGGAAGGTTTTTCGTTTAAAATTTTTTGCCTGCTTATAATTTTTTGGGGTATCTTATTTCCTCCTTTGTGAAAGGTTCATTTGCGTTAAAAATGGCGAAGAGATCACTCGATGAACTGAGAGCTTTGCTCAATATTCCAGAAGGAATTTCTTTACAGTATGGTCCAATTCTTGGACAATCTGTCAAAAAAGGAGAGATTAGTGTCAGTAAAGGCCAGTTGGAAGGTAGCCTGAGTTTTCCACTTGATCCCCTGATCCAAGAATTTATGAGTCTGTGTAAACGTGCCCCTAGTCATTTTACCTGAAAAACTTATGCGCTGCTGAAGGCTTTTGTAGAGCACAACAAGGCAAATTCACCCGGTTTCAATTTATAATAGATCTTGGAGTGTTACCAAGTTCGAACGACAAACAAGGATAATTTTAGATTTTTCTATCTTGTGCGAAGGCTAGGGAAGGAGTCTTTGGTGAAAGAATCCCTGTGTCATCAAGAGTAAAGAAGGGTTGGTCTTCCTTGCCTCTAATTGTTGGCAGGAATTCAGAGTTTGGTGTCCCTGTTCCTCCAGCAGGTGTTGGGTGAGTTCCTTCCAAATTTATTTGCCAAGGTTTATCTTCGCCCCTTTTTGTTCTGTTTAGTTTGAACTTTTGTCTTGTTTTGCTTTTGGGTTTTTTGATTTAGGGTTTGTTTTGTTACTTTGTAGCTGTAGACATCTCTTTGTCCAATTCTTCTTACGGTGAAGAGAAGAATGCTTTTCGTTTCTTCTTCTACTGAATCTGTTACCCAATTGCCGATACCCTTCCTTTGTCACCAGAAAAGGTTTCTTCTTCTTTTGAAAAGAATCAGACCCTATTAGCCTCTTTGTTGACTCCTGAAGCTGCTCTTTCCTTTCTTAATTTAGAATTGAAAGGTTTTAGTGATAAAATTGAAGAATCTTCTTCGACTCTGCCCTAGTTAAGGGTTCTGATGTTTCAAAGTTGTTAACTTCTACTTTTCCAGAAGTCTCTGTGCAGAAAAGGTCTTCGAAATCTCCTCTTGTTCCTTCTCCTAAGCGTTTGAGAATTTCTAAAACCTCTTCCAGTGATGTTTCAAAATTCTTTTTGCCAAAAACTCGTTCTCAGAAAACTATTATAGTGGAAGAGTTATTTTGGTCCTTTTTTAAGCTTGGTGAAGTGTCTTTAACTATTAAGGATTCTTGCCTTCAGAATCCTAATTTAGCAAAGCTATTTGTTCGGAGATAATACTTCTAAAGGATAAGGTTAACTTTGTTGATTTGTCGATAAATGACATCTTCCAAGAGATATATCTTTAGTGGTACAAAATGAGTTTTGCTTTTCACTTGTTTTGGACTTATTTCTCTTTTGCTTTCCCTTTTGCACTTCCTTATGTTTTGTTTGCCTTTTATTCTTAGGCTGGAGGTTTTATTCAAAAGGTTGAACACAATTTCAACTGTTGCTTGGAAGAGATAAAGGATGGAGTTTTAGCAAAGAAGCATGTAGAAGTTCTCGAGTATCAGTTAGCAAAGAAGGACTCTATAATAGAACTACTAGAGTTGGATTTAGGTTTTGAAAGAAGTGCCTCCACAGAATTACGTGAACATTTAAAGTTACTGGAGCAAAAAAAAGCTAATCATGATTTACTTTGTTTTGAGCTATCCTTAATAAATGAGAAGTTGAAGGTTACTTCTGTGGTAGTTGTTACAGATCTGCAGTCGAAGCTGTCTCAGCAGTCCTCAATTGCCCAGGCTACCTTGGACTTGAAAGTTGCTGAACAGGAGAAGAGGAAAGAGAAACTTGAGGTTGCTCCTGAGGAGGTTGCTGCAGAAGCTGATCCTTTTCAAGTTGTATTTCAGATTAAAGATCCAGATCTCCGATGTTTTCTAGATCGTTTGGTTGTTGAATCCAAGTATCCACCAACACCTACTGCTGATTATCTTAACTAAAGCAGGGTTTCGCCTTTTACCCTTTTATTTTCAGTTGCAGAGAACTTTTTATCTTTGTTCGTGGCAAACAACTTTTAGCTGGTTTGCTTCGTTATTTAGTTTTTGTGGGTTTCCTTCCTTCTATACTCTTGTTTGAAGAGGTTTTGTTTGGTTGTGCTTTAAACACTTTTCTTTTCTTATTTTTTTTTGCATATATTTCATTGAAAACTGTTTGCTTTTACAATGTATTCAAGTTGTGACTTTTTCTATGGTTTTGTTGAAAACCTTGATTGTAATTCTGAACTTCTACTTTCTGAAGTCTTTTTAAGAGGTTATTTTTGGTATGCTCTTTTGCTCTTGTGCTAGAAACCTTATTTTTTGTTCTGTACTTCAATTATGTGAAGCTATCTGTAACACCTAAGATTTTTCTTAGTTGGGTTGGACCCAGAAGTGGGCTTTAAGCCCATGGTCCCAAATCAGCCCATAAAATAGTTTGGATATGTGTCCAAAAGAGTGTAGTTAGTTAGTGGGGTGGAAACATAGAAACCTTACCCTAGGATCCATACATGCATAAAATGAAATGAAATGAGAATTTTTAAGAGTTTTAGTGAGAAAATTAATTGATATATATTAAATAAAATATTTATAGGTTTGGGACGTCCATGTGGGCCCCACACATTAAATGAAAAACGTGGACAACACACTAGGTGCGCCACTTTAGTTGGGTGTTTGGGTTTTTCAAACTTCTTTTTAAAAAAAAACTCTATCTTAAAAGTTTTCGAAAAATAATAAACACCTATTTTATTTTAGATAAATACTACATTATCTTTTTAAACTAGATAATTATCCTTAAACTTGGAAAACAAGTATTAGATTACAACCATTGAATCATGTTTATCTAAACTCTAGTTAATCCTAGCCATTCAAAAAGGTTTCCTAAATCCTAAAAACACTCGATTTTGAATTATTTACTAAAACCTAAATTCTATCCTTATTTTATCTATAATTTGTAGTAGATAATTATAGCCATTGGATTGACTTGATATTTAATCTCAACCATTCAAATTAGATATATTTTTGAAACTAGAAATCAGCTCCCTTATGTAGAAATCGTTCTCTACATAAGCTAGAAAAACTATTTAATTTTCTTAATTTTGGATAAATACTAAGGGAGAGTTTTTGATTTTTGAAAAAAAGATGGGATAAGGAGAAGGGGGCATGGTCGAACCCTATAAATACCCCTCTCCCTAGTTCGAACTCCCTACACCTCTCATCTCTCTCTCTCAGTTTTTCTCTTGTTCCCTCTTCCAAGTTCAAGAAGAAGAAAAATCTTCAAAACTCTTTCTCTCTTCTTCTTTATTTCCTTTCTTTCTTTTCCTTTTGCTTCTATTCTTTTCTTCTAAAACCCTTATTGAAGAAGAATCAAGCTTGGAGTTCTAGAAGACCTTCGGAAAAGACCCGTTCTAAAAGCCTCGAGGATTTAAGTGAAAAAGGTAGGGGAAACCCCCATCCTAAAATTGTTTTTTTTAAAATTTCCTTAAAATTGTTTATGAAATATGTTTTCAAAAAGTTGTTTTCGAATATCATCATGTTTTCAAAATCGTTATCCTACAAAAATATTCTTATGTTTTTCAAAAGGTTTTCTGCATAAAAAAACATTGTTTTAGGTATGTAAACAAGAGTGATTTTCTTTAATAAGCTATCAAAGTTAAAGTGGAAAGATGAGAGATTTCTTTTTAAAAGGAAAACCAGGGTTTTAAGGATATTTGCCTTAGTAACCATAAGTAGTGATACTTAAAGGTGGTATCAAAAAGTTCTCCATAAAAGAGGTTAGATGTGTACTCCATAAGAGAGGTGACACAGTTTAAAATGTAATTTTGTCAGTTGTGAATTGGTAATTGTGGTATTGTGAAAGTTTTGTTGTTTGGCCTAAGAAGCACTGCTTAGAGAGGCATTTCCATAAGAGAATTTTATATCTAGATCCGTCCAAAGAAGATGGTGGTTGGTTTCCAGGACGACCCTAACGAAGGAAGAGGATCCTAATTAATAAATAAAAAGGTATTGGTATACAGTTTTCTGAAACTCTTGTTTTATTTTGAAACATACTAATGTTTTCAAAGAGTTGGTTTGATTCGGAGAATCACGAACTGATTTGTTTGAAAATGAATTTGGCCAAAAGCTATGACTAGCACCAGTTTCAGGGTAAGTTTTTCTAAGGCTACGGATCTTTCACATTGCATGGAATAGTTGGGTAAAAGGTTTGTTTGTGTATGTTTGTTTGAAAATTGTTGGTGTTAGTCTCTTTTAACCTATATTTTGGTTGAACCTACTAAGCTTCGCTCACCCCACGTTTTCCCCTACAGATCTCGTAGAGAACTGGGAAGCTTAGGCGTCAATGATCGGAGTAGAGATTGCCGGTAGAAGACAAGTAGGTGATATATATAATCTTTAGCAAACAATAAGGGATGTTTACATCACATGGCTATTGGGATTCTAAGTATTCTTTACTTTCTTTTCCTTTGTTTCAAACAATGGTTCAGTTTTCTTTTCTTTCAATATCATTGTTTCAAAGATGATCAAGTTCTCTAGTTCTGTTCTAAATAAAGTATTTGAAGTAGTTCTTTACATTTGTTTATGTCTATTACTTTGAATATCTACCCTTATGAGTTTCCTTCTATACCCAAGAGCAACATATTCTTTCTTCAAAACGACCTGCATTTTTAGCCAAATGCTGTCTATATACACAAGCTGAAGTTTGTGTACATTTTTGAAACTGAATGACCTTGAATTAGACTCTGGAGACGTAACTCGAAGTTCTCTGAGTCTAGTTTCCAGAGAATCAAACGGTTCCTGAATCCGATTTGAAATGGACCAGATATACCCTTTTATTTGAACTGTAGCAAATCAGTCTTGTAAACCCATTATATTCAATTGTGTATTTGCACTCTTGAAACTCTTTTCAACTGATTTGATTATCTTTCAAACCTAAAGAGTTGTTTTTATTTCCGCACTTATCCACCTTAGTGACACCTCGAGACCTGGGTCATGGATCTGACTCGAAAATGGGTCGGACCATTGGATCCGGGGTTGGGGCGCCACAGATTGGTATCAGAGCTCAAGTTCTAGATTTACTAGGCTTATGTGTTTAGAGTCCTTACGTTTTCAATTCTATCGAGTCTAGTTAGTAAGTTTATTATTGGGATGGGTTAAAACAACTAAAAGACTTAGATATAAAATGGAATTATTTGATGCCTAGACAACAATAGGAATTGTTTGTGCTTAGATACAATAAGATTTGTTTGATTGTATTGTTTCTTTAGAAAATATGACTCAAGGTTGAAGAAATGTCACTGACGACAACGAATCGAACTCTGGAGCAAACCGAGGAGAAGCGAATACACCCCAAGACGAAGATCAACACCGAACCCAATGGTTAGGGAATAATTTAGATCGGGTGGTTAAAATTTTGGGGAGAATCACCGATAACATAGAAAGCGGTCGACAAACCCGAAACCCTCCACCACTACCACCACTGAACGTGGGGGTTAGTATCCTCAAGGATTTCCAAGGGTTACATCCCAAGGAATTCACAGGTATGGAAGACCCATCGAAGGCAGAGGAATAGCTAATAAACGTCAAGAAGAAGTTTACAGCCATGGGAGCTGCGGAGGAACATCGTATTCGTTTAGCTACGTACTTGTTCGAAGGAGAAGCAGAGCATTGGTGGGGTTCTATTACTCGTACCCACAATGTAGGAGCTATGACGTGGAACCAATTCGAAGACACCTTCCTGTAAAGGTATTTTTCGGACACGGCGCGAACTTAGAAGAGTACTGAATTTATGGGCCTTGTGCAAGGAGGCATGACTGTTATGCAATACGAGAAGAAGTTTACTGAACTCTCTCGTTATGCGCCACATGTCATTACTACTGAACTTCTCAAGGTACATAAGTTTCAAGGAGGATAAAGTCAACAATTAGGAGTAGAGTAGTTCCATTCTGTCATACAAAATACGCAAGGGTTGTAGAGACAGCATTAGTAGTTGAGGCAAAAGGGGAACACAGCCAGAAGGAGCGTGAGCAACAGAAGAAGCATAAGCTGAATCCAAAATCGGCACCGAGGAATCAAAATCAACAGGAGGCAAAACCCCAACTTTAAGGCAATGGAGTTCGAAGATGCTACCGGTGTGGACGGGAAGGTCATCTACAGAAAGATTGTAGGTATCCACAATAAGGACAATATCAACGACCTCAAGGGCAACCGCAGAATCAACAATATGATCATCTCCAGAATGGACAATTTCGGCAACAAAACCAACCACGGAATAATGCCCAACCCTATCAACCTGGACCTCAGGAGCACCAACTGAGGAACCAAGGGCACGTTAATTACCTAGCACCAACAGAGGTGAGAGCATAAATTACAGCAATAGAAGGTGGATTTCTTATCTTTAGTTCTTGGGCTAAGGTATTGTTTGATTTGGGTGCATCTCATTCTTTCATGTATGTGCATTTTGCTGTGTCTTTGGGGTTAGTACCCACTTCACTCAACCATAAGTTACATATCTCTTCACCCTTAGGGGAACTGTTGTGCTGGACAAAATCTGTATGGGCTGTCCAATAGTTTTAGCTGATCGGGAATTATCGACCGATCTCATTCTCATAAAGATGAATGAGTACGATATAATCATATGAATGGACTAGTTAACCGTCCATTATGTTATGTTAGATTGCCTAAATAGGAAGGTCACGTTTATCATACCGGATGGACAAAAGTTGTCCATTCAAGGAGATAAGGAGAAGATCATCGATCCATTGATGACTAGACTTATTACGCACCGAATCACTAATGGATGTCGAGCTTTGTTGACATATCTCGAAGAGGAAAGTGTCCAGGTTTCAACGAAGGAGTACATATCGATTGTTTCTAAACATGAAGATGTATTTCCTAAAGAGTTGCCAGGATTAAACCCTCCAAGAGAAATAGAATTTTGCATTGACATCCAGCCAGGAACGAAGGAAATTTCGATTCCACCTTATCGAATGGCGCCACAAGAACTGAAGAAACTAGATAAAAAACTTCAGGAGCTAATGCAACTCGAATTTATCCAACAAAGCAAATCGCCATAGGGAGCACCTGTACTCTTCTTGAGGAAGAAGGACGAATCGCTGAGGCTATGCATCGACTATCGTCAGCTCAACAAAGTCACGATCAAGAATAAGTACTCATTGCCAAGAATGGACGACCTCTTCGACCAACTCAAAGGAGTAAAGCACATCTCAAAGATTGATCGACGATCGGGATATCACCAACTAAGGATTCGAGAGAAGGACATCGAAAAGACTGCGTTTAAAACTCGTTACGGATACTTCAAATTTCTAGTGATGCCGTTCGGACTAACCAACGCACCTGCGGCATTCATGGACCTAATGAATAGAGTGTTTAGGCCATACCTAGATAAGTTCGTAGTAGTATTCGTGGATGACATTCTTATCTACTCAAAAATGCGACAGGAGAACAAGGAGCACCTAAGGATAGCGTTGCAGATACTCCAAGAGCACCAGCTATACGTGAAGAAGATCAAATGTAACTTTTGGATGACGGAAGTTCTATTCTTAGGATACGTCATATCAGAATATGAGATAACGGTGGATCCAGATAAGATCGCGGTGGTAGTTTGATTGGAGAGCCTAAAGAAAGTTTTCAAAATCCGTAGTTTCTTAGGATTGGCGGTCTACTATCGACCATTCGTAGAGAATTTTTCTAGGATAGCTGCACCAATGACGAGGCTGACGAAGAAAGGAGTAAATTAGAATGAAGCGAGGAATGCGAGAAGTCTTTCGAGGAGCTGAAGGAATGACTTACGACCACACCATACTCATAACACCAAAACCAGGAGTAGAATATACCGTTTACTGTGATGCGTCCCGTAACGGACTAGGAGGCGTGCTGATGCAAGGAGGAAAGGTGGTAGCATACGCGTCACGGCAGCTGAAGATTCACAAGAAGAATTACGCAAAACTCTCTTGTTATCGGAGTTTGTGACAGAAGTTTTTGCAAGATTTTCGACTGTGTTTGTTGCATTTTTTGCATACTTAGAACCAATCTGGTTAGAATCGAGACAGGATTAGTTTCTTGAATTGTCTCTTTTTGCTGTTCCAAATTTGATCTGGTTTGAACAGTTTCTTGTTCTTGTTGCTCAGTGCTCAGATTTTGTTCTTGTTTATCGAGAGCTGGTGTGTTTCCTGCTTCTTGAGGATTTTCCACCTGAGAAGGCTCTCTGATCTGTTCTTGTGACTGAGAATCAACATTCCGAACAGGTCTTCCTGATCGTTTTTCGACCATCTTGGTGATTCTATCTTCTTTAGCTTAGAGAAATGTAACAGACGGTGCCAAAATGAAGGAGATAAAATTCCTTTTAGGAGGTTTGATCCTTCATTCAAAGAGTTTAGAAAGAGAAAGAGGTTCCCTAGAGAGAGAACCTAAAGGATTCTAGAGAGAAAAAGGACTCTAGAGAGAGAGAAAATGAGATAGGTTTCTCTAGTCTAGAGGAGTTCTCTCTAATTCAAATAGATTCTGATTCGATCCTTAAAATGGAGGTATGCTCCACTATTTATAGACTTGCTGAGTTCTAAAGTCAAACTCTTAGCCAATAGGAGATGAACACATGTCCTTTACTGTTCATAAGTGCTTGACAACTTATTTATAAGTGCTAGACAACTGTTTGTTTACTTCTTGTCAGGTTTACCTTTCGGAAACCTCTTTTCTTTAGTGAGAAAACTCTTTTCTCTATTAAAAAGCTTAATCCGAAAAGGTGCTCCTACAAGAAGTGAAGAGGAAGGAGAACCAAGAAAAGAAAAAAAAAGAAAAGAAGAAGAGACCATCATCCCTATTGTAACACACGAGAATTTTTTTTCCATTTTGTCTAGACGGGACCTGGGGTGGGCCAAAGCCCATGGGTCAAAGTGGACCTTGTTAGTGGGCTAACAAGGCTAGGATGGGAGTGAAGGTCCATTAGTGGATGCTTTGGGGTGGAATTATTGAGTCCCTTGCCTACGTATATGGTTGCATGCATGCATGAATTTAATGTGCTAAGTATTATAATGGTATACATATTTATATTCACACTTTGATGGAATAATAAATGCATATGTGGGAAGTGAGAGGTGGACCCCACGTTGAGGAATATTCATCTTTGTTATGATTTTATGTGAACTAAACTTGCATGGAAAATACATAGATATATGTATCTATATATGATCATGCATTGTTACCATCATAGTAAATAGATCACATGCAATTTTCATTTTTACTAAATAATGCTACATTAAGGTAGTTTAAAAACTAATATGGGACCCACTTGTGGGGGGGGGGGGACATTAATTTGAGGAAAAGAGAGATAATCGATCTCTTCTCTCTTTCTCTCCCTCCTATCACCTATGCTAGCAAGGAATATATATGTAGATACATATGTTCATTTCACATTGATTGAGAATATATTCATAAATAAGGAAATAAATTCAAATTTCAAAATATTATATACATTGGAAGTTCTAAATGATCTTTTAGAGAGAGTCCTTTTCTATATGCAGATATTTAGAAAGTGTGCATGTCTTTGACTTATTTAGTAATCCATGCAAGGGTGGCATTATTATCACGACTAAATGAGTCTAAATATGGTATATTAAATTTGGTCTACAAAAGAAAAGTTTTGGTGGCCAATTAACAAAATCCTTAGGAGTTAAATAGTTCCCATCATGATTTTATGTGGACAAATGATGCTTGAAGTAGAGTTAGTAGGTGCACATAAAAATGGGAACTTTTATAGTTCTAAAATGTCATCAAGACTTCATTATTGTTTTATTAATTATTGATTGAGAACAATGTGGGACCTACCTAGTAGGGACGTTAACTAAGGAAAGAGAAAGAGAGACTCTCTCCAATCACCTATACTTGTCAACTAGGTGTATATATCTATCTAATACACATTAATTAGTGAAGATATTCACATAAATGGAGGATTTAGGAAATAACCTATGAGAGTATCTTTTCAAAATTAGAACATGTAACTAGAAAATGTTTGCATATAATTACTAAGTTTAGGTTGAATCTAGGAAAGGAAATGATTTCAAATTTCAAATAAATATTGAATTTCTTTTTAGATAGCTTGTGTGACATATTGAGTATGTTATACTAACATTATTACTTTCCTTTTCTATTAACCTATGACAAGGTATGCTAACCGTTAGATTAATCTTTTGATCCAAGATTGACTAGATGACGAAAAGGATGACTTGGTATAATTTTGGTCGATCTACCCATAATAGGAGATCGAACCAAAGATAGATTATGTCATTAAAACTCCCAAAAACATACCATAAATCTTGTGGACACCAAATTTAGAAATATTTTCATGGTGAAAAACACCAACCTTGAGATTCATCTTTGATGGACATGTGTCTAGCGCTAGATGATTTTGAACATCATGATTTTGTGAATATGCAACACACACTAGCATAACATTTTGAATGGTTGGAAAATACCTAGGATAGAGGAATTTTTGGAAAAAGGAAAGTGGGGAAGGGAAGATATCGATTGGGGAGAAAGAGAAGGGGGTGTGCTGCCCTAGTTCGAACACTACTTTCCCTCTCTCATTCTCTCCATTGGATAAAAAAACACTCATCTACTTGCCGATTTCTTCCCTCTCCTCTAATCATCTCACCTCTTCAAAAATCATGATCCTCCATTAGAAACTTAAGAAGAGGAGGAAGTAAAGAAGAAGGAAAAAGAAAAGCAAAAACAAAAGGGAGAGAGAAGCCTAGTTCGATCTCTACTCTCTCTCATTCTTCCTTTAGGTGAAACAAAAAAAAAGGGGGAGGGGGGGTGAGAGAAGTCTAGTTCAACCTCTACCCTCTCTCATTCTTGTTCTAATATTCGAAAAAAAAGGCCTAAAGCTAGCTGTTTTCCTCCTCCAAAACCTAACACTTATATCGTGTTTTGATAGTCTCTATTAAAATCAACAAGAGTAAGAAGTAGAGTAGAAGGGATACGAAAAGGAAAAAGGGACGGATCACTTTTCCTATATATACTAGACCACGGTTGAGGAAGGGTAAGAATCTAACCCAATTTATGATTTGTACAATTCTCTTTGGTTAAAACCATAGCTAGTGCATATTTATCTATTATGCTTGACTCAAATCGATCATGATGTGGATATATACTTTCATAGATTTGAAGTTTTATTTAAATGGCATGATGAAGGGTATACGATTAATCGGTCTTGATGTGAATATATATATTTATATGGACTTGATGTTTTATTTGAATAACATGTTGAATTGATGTGATGTATATCAATGATTAGCCGATTTTATATGGCGTTGCATGTCGATATCAAGAAAATAATTGCATGCGTATTACATGTTGTGTGTAAAAAATACACGTTGAGTACATGATCACTTGTGAAATAAGAACATGTAATAAGAAAACAAGAGAAATAATAGAATCTATATGATTCGTGCCTTTAAGGCGGCCTTATGGCGATACCCCATGATTGGTTCCCTACGGAAGACGATCTCACGATCGTGGGTGGCACCCATAACAGCCGTAAGATTTAAAAATCATAAAAGAGAATAAGCTGTCAAAAAAACTGCACTTTTCTGGTTATGAACTGTTGCTGATTGCATATACATATTGTTTGTGTGTTGCTATAAGCTTATTAATAAATGTTGCATATGCTGTTTCATCATGTCTATTGATGATTTATGCAAGATAACATGTGTGGATAATCATGTTGTAATGTGGATTGTATATATATATTGGAAATGTTTTGGTCACATTTTTATGATGATATGAACCATGTAATGTTGATGTCGCTCCTTTTCAAAAGCGTGACAGATCATAGTTAGGGCGTTTTATGCCTCACGAGCTTAATAGTATTGATGAAAGGAACATGGAATGCATGTATATGATGTTGAAGGTAAATTTTCATGTTATTCTTGAAGCTTAGAAGCTTTAAAAGTTAGTTTCATGTATTTTCTAAAAAAAAATGTGATAGGTTGTAGTTTGAGGTGTCATATGCCTTAAATGTTAATAGTTCAAGGATACTCAAGGGCAATGTATATAGTAGTCCTTGTAAATTATCTGAAGTTATGTCTAAGTCAATTAGGCTTAGAAATAAATTTGGGAAGAAAGCGTATCATGCATTCATGTGTCGTAGGCAAGGTGGGTGGAGGATGTATCTTGGGCATCAAGGGTTTTCAGAGTAAGTATATTCTCGCGACGATATTTTCTTTAAAAAAAATGGAAAATGGAAACTCATTTTGAACTGCACTTGTTAACCACCATGACCTCGAGGGTAATAATCCAGATGGGAGCCATTGGGAGGTAGTGAACAAGTATATTATATGTATATATAAATATAGATATACTTAATTATACGTTTTTGTTTATCGTAAATGAACTACGGTTGGCTTGATCCCGAAATGGGTACGTAGGTAGCCTCTACGCGGTTCAGCTCAAATATAAAGTAAATTATTTCCTATACTCCTTCTGGCTAGGCTTATAAGATTTATAAAATCATAGAGATGTTGTCGATAAAAGTACAATGGTTGGTGGTGTCAAGTTCGCTGATGTGGAATTGGTATATTGTATGTCAGAGCGAAATAAACCAAATAAGTTCACATGGGGTGGGAAGAGTATTGTTTCTGGTTTAACTATATTTGTTGATTGTAATCCTTCCTTATATATATTGGATATTGTGATGAGGATTGAGGATTTCGTTCTACTCATTCTTTTCTCAAATCTGCATAATTACGAACTCTGTTTATAAAATTAAACATATTTTAAAGTTTAAGAACTCAAATGGTAATTAGGAAACCTGCATGATCATCTAAAAACATAGGCTCATAACTTTGTAAAATTTCACAATTTAGGGGCTCGCTTAACCCTAAGTACTGCAGCCTTGAACATGAACCTTAAGTGTTGGAAAGGCACAGAAGTTGCACAATGCCTGTATTAACCATGATTTCTATGTTGAACTATTATGTTTAGGCTTTTCTTCAAAATATGAAAGTTGTAGCCTCTGATGTCTATTTTATGTAAAATTTCACCTTACTGATTTTGAATTTGCATTTTGTGAGTAATGACTAAAACACTGCAGCTGATGCAATCTCTGACAGGTTATGTTAATACTTTGTTTACTTATTTATGTTCTGCGGTGAACTCTCGTTTTTCCAAAAAAAAAAAATTTCCTTAGAAGTAAGAAGTGACCTATGGTGTAAGTTTGAAGCTTTTAAAAAAAAATTCTCGAGATTTTTCTCAGAAGGCCTTAGTAGACCTTAGAACCTTGAATGATAGAGTTATTCACTTCAATACTCCACGTGATAAAGACTTTTTCCTTCTATCCCTTAATGTAACGGACCTTGGACTTGAGTGATTGGGTCAGACCAAGGGTTCCGAGCGCCGAGGCGTTATACCTATCCCAACTAAATCACGAATAAGGTAGGAGGAGAGTTAGTGTAAGATTATATTGTTTAACTTTCTTATAATCTTATGAATACATGTTCTTCTTATTTAGATGACGTGATTATGTATATGAGATCAAAACGATCTTGATATGTATTTTGATGGACTTAAAGTTGTGTTTAAGTAATATGATGATGTGAATCTCATTGAACCAATCTTGTTATTGTTGTATGATTTCATGAACTTGAGGTTTATCATTGGTAGCATGGTGACATGAATGAGATGTATGATAAATACCAGCCGACTTTTAGATGGTGATGCATGTCAATATAAAAATAATGATTGCATGCGAATTATATGTTTTTGTGTAGAAAATACACGTTGAGTGCATAATCACTTGTGAAATAAGAAAAATATGTAACAAGAAATAAGAGAAATAATTGAATCAATATGATTCGTGCCTTTTAGGTGGCCTTATGGCGATACCCCATGATTGGTTTCCCACGAAAGACGATCTCACGATCGTGGGTGGCTCCCGTAACAGCCATATGATTTAAAATTGTAATGAGAATAAGATGTCAAAAAGACCACGCTTTTTTTTGGTTTTGAACTGTTGCTGAATGCATATATATATTGATTTGTGTTGCTGTAAGCTTATTTAAAAGCGTTGCATATGTTGTTCCATCTTGTTATGTGATGATGTATGCAAGATAACATGTGATGATGATCATGTTGTGATGTGGATTGTATATATGTGCTTTTGGAATGTTTTGGTCACATTTTTGTGATGATATAAACCATGATATATTACTGTCACAAAGTTTAAAAAGTGTGGCAGAACATATTTGGAGCTTTAAATGCCACAAATGCTAAAAAGTGTTGATGGTGGGGATATGAAATGCATGTATATGAGGTTTGGTGTATTTTCATATTTTTCCCACTAATTTGAAGTTATAACTGATGTTGTCTCATAAGTGAAAAAGCGTAATGAAAGTGTGGATCGAGGTATACATGTCATAAATGTTGGAGACGATCATGAATGCACCTTGATATGTCTTGGAGTTGTCTTATTGGATATCCAAGAGTGTTCCCAACCCATTTTAGGCTCGGAAAGTAACGGGTAAAGATAATTTTTATTTGTGTTGCATGTGTTGTAGGCAAAGTGAGTCAGTTAGATTCTTCTTTATGAGAATCCAATGGGGATGGGTGTAAGTATAGACTCATAGAATATTAACGTTTTTGTTGTTTCTTCCTACTGAGTTATACTCATTATTTTCCTTCCTACTCTCCACAGATTCAAGAGTTGGAACGTCAAGCGGATCGTAGATTTGTGGAAGTATTACTCGTCTTACGAGCCACGGAGTAGGTTATCTTGCTTTGAAAAAACTCCATTACTTATTAATACAATTAAAATAGGGAATAGGACTACGGACTTTGTATTAAATTGTTTGACTTTTAAAAGTACTTGGTTAAGGAGTATTTCAAGAATATTTTTAATTATTGATGGATTAAAGGTTGAGGTTTTCTTTAAGAATGATTTAGAATTTACTTGCAGTCATGCTTCCCATTTCACTATTATATCTAGTGCGTGAGTGTTTTTTTTTTTTGAAAAAAAAAACTCATGAATTCTATATTTACTTGATGAACCAATTATTGAGTTTTGGGAAACCTTTACCCAAGGATTTTTACGTGTAAACTTGTAGGAGAGAGAGTGGAGCATAACAAGAGAGCGATCTTGATGGACTCTCTCTAAATACATTTAATTATCCGTGAAGACCAGTCCTTAGAGAGCACTTAGACTCTGGGATCTGGGTATTTATTTAACTCTGTTTCATAAAAAAAATATTTGAGGAAATTGTTACCCTTTTTCTAACGGATTGAGCTTAGGGTCTAGTGGACCGGGCATGTGTCATGGACCCTAGGGTCGGGTCATTACAGTTGGTATCAGGGCCCAGGCTCCAAACTTACTGGGCTTGGGTTATGTGTGTGTGACGCCTCGACCCTAAATTCTAATAGTCCGACCCATTTTTTAGTCGAATCCATGAACCAGGTCTCGAAATGTCACTAAGGTAGATAAGTGCGGAAGCAAAAACAACTATCTTGTGAAACACTTATGGTTTAAAGGACAATCAAATCAGTTAAAAGGAGTTTAGGAAGCATGGAGTTTCAAGAGTGCATATACACTTTTGAAAATAATGGGTTTAGAAGACTGATTTGCAAAAGTTCAAAGAAAAGGGTGTATCTGGTTCGTTTCAAATCGAATTCTAGAACCGATTAATTTTCTATAAACTAGACTCAGAGATCTCAAACTTTCGTCTTTTGGCCAGAGCTTAGTTCTAGGTCATTCGGTTTAGAAATTGTACACAAACTTCAGCTTGTGTATCTTAACAGCAAGTTGACTAAAACAATAGGTAGTTTGAAGAATGAGTGAGAAAGAAACTAGCTCATAAGAATGGATATTTAAGCAATAGATATTTAAAAGAACTACATCAAAATACTTTATTCAAAATAGAAGAACTAAAGAACTTGTTCTTGAAACAATGATAATGAAAGAGAAAGAAACTAAACCATTGTTTTGAAACAAAAGGAAATAAAGAGTACTTAATCCCAATACCCATGTGATGAAAACATCACTTATTGTTTGCTAAGAGAATATAAAACCTACCTGTCTTCTTATTTAACGAACTCTACTCCAATCTTTGACGCGTAAGCTTCCCGGTTCTCTCCGAGATTTGTACGGAGAAACGTAGGGTGAGCAAAGCTCAGTACGTACAACCAAAACATAGGTTAAAGAGACTAACACCAACATTTTTCAAACGACCTACAAAACAACCAATCCCTTGCCCAAAAGTCCACCATATGCATGCCAAAAGAAGAATCTTTAGTTTAGAAAACTTACCTTATAAAACTGGTGTTAGTCATAGCTTTTTGGCCAAAACACTTTTCAAAAACAAAGTTATCAACTTTTCAAAAGAAACATAAGTTTCAAAATAGTGGAACAAGAGTTTTAGAAAAACTGCATACCAATACCTTTCCTTTTTTTTATTATGCTCCACTACCTTAGTCAGGGTTATTCTGAAAGCCAACCATCGTCTTCTTTGGACGGATCCGGATATAAACCTCTTTTCCAAAGATGCCCCCTCAAGTCAGTGCCGTTTTGGCCAAACATAACATCACTTTCTCAAAACCACATCACAATACCGCAACTGACGAAATTACGTTTTATGCATCCTGTTTAAACCTCTCTTATGGAGTAAAACATACCTCACATCATACCTCTCTATAGAGCACAACATACCTCTCTTATGGAGTATTTAGATACCTTCATTGGTATCCTAATCATGATTAATAAGGCAGCTAACCTTATCACCCAGGGTTTTCTTTTAAAAACATCTCATCTTACCACTTTAACTTGCAATGGCTTTTAAACAAACACTCATATTCACTCAACCCAAAAACAATGCTTTTTAATGCAGAAAAACCTTTAGAAAACCATGCAATTTTTGTGAAAGAAAATAGATTTTGAAAACATGATGATTATGAGAAAACACTTTTTGAAAAAACATATATTTGAAAACAATTTAAGGGAATTTTGAAAAATTAAGTTTTAGGATAGTGGTTCTCCCTACCTTTTTCGCTTAAAATCCTCGAGGCATTAAGAACAGCTCTTATCCTAAGGTCTTATAGGTCTCCAAGCTTGATTTCTTCTTCATTAAAGGTTTTAGAAGAAAAGAGTAGAAAGAAAAAAAAAGAAAGAAAGGAAAGAAAGAAGAAGAAAGAAGAATAGAAGAATAGATTTTGAAGGATTTTTGAGAATTTCTTCTTCTTGAACTTGAAAGAGGGAATAAGAGAGAAATTAAGAGAGAGAGAGAGATATGAGTGTTGTGGGGAAATCGAACTAGGGTGAGGGATATTTATAGGGTTCGACCAGCCTCCCCCGCACCATATCCCACACTCTTTTGAAATTTTAAAACTCTCCCTTGTATTTATCTAAAAATATAAAACAGATTTGCTAGCTTTAATAAAAATCGATTTCTATAAAAGGGGATGATTTTTAGCTTCTAATATTTGTCTAATTTGAATGATCATGATCAAAGTCAAGTCAATCCAATGGTTATAATTATCTACTACAAAATGGAGACAAAATAGGAATAAAATTTAAGTTTTAGTAGATAATTCAAAACGGGGAGCTTTTAGGAATTGGGAAACCTTTTTGGATGGTTAGGATTAATTAGGATTTAGATAAACATGATTTAATGGTTGTAATTCCATACTTGTTTTCCAAGTTTGAAGAAAATTATCTAGTTTAAAAGGATAATGTAGTATTTATCTAAAATAAATAGGTGTTAATAATTTTCAAAACATTTAATAGATAGTGTTTCGTTTTAAAAGAATTTTAAAAACACCCAAACACCCAACTAAGTGGCGCACCTAATGTGCTGTCCACGTTTTTCATTTAATGTGTGGGGCCTACGCCCCATACCTATATGTGTTTTATTTTCATATATATTAGTTTCTTTTCTCACTCAAACTCTAAAAATGATTATTTTCATTTAATTTTATGCATGCATGGATCCTAGGACAAGGTTTCTATGTTTCCACCCCACTATTTAACTAAAAATTTTGGACTTACATCCAAACTATCTTTTGGGCTATTTTGGGCCTATGGGCTTAAAGCCCACTTCTAAGTCCAACCCAGCTAAGAAAAATCTAGGGTGTTACAGTGTGTCTTTTACACTTGTTACGTTTTTCATGCTTCAAACTACTTTTCAAAACTCTAAATTTTGGGGTGGGGGAAACAACTAAAAGACATATAATATAAATGGACTGTATGTGTATAGTTATTAAGCATTATTAATCGGAAGATAATAGTCTCTTCTTCTTCTTCTGAAGGAGAGAGAGATAGGAGAAGAAGAAATGACAAGAGGACAAAGGAACGTGACAAAAGCACATAAGGCAAATTCGGCTGTGAACAGAACGGAAGTGAACCAACCTCAAGAGGAATTGTGAGATCGCACACAAAGATTAGAGAACAGCATAGATAGGGTGGTGGAAACTTTGGGAAGAATTACAAACAACATGGAGACGACTCAACAGCAATAACCACGACAATCACCACAGTCATAGTCTCATCATAGAGTTAACTTGTTGAAGGAATTCCAAGGATTACATCTGAAGGAATTCATGGGAAGGGAGGACCCATCGAAGGTAGAAGAATGGTTGCTAAGCATCACCAAGAAATTCACAGCTTTGGGAATGGCGGAGGAACATCGCATGTGACTTATAGTGTATCTATTTGAGGGTAAGGCTAAACACTGGTAGGGGTCAATCACACAGACTCGGGATGTGGAAAATTTAATATAGGGAGAATTTGAAGAAATCTTCCTACAACGATACCTTCCAGAAACTGCGCGTGCACAAAAGAGCATGGAGTTCATGAATTTGGTTCAAGGAGACATGACGGTCACCCAGTATGAGAAGAAATTCACTGAACTGTCTCGATATGCCCCGCATGTGATCGCCACGAAGTTACTCAAGGCTCGCAAATTTCTGGGAGGATTAAAGACAGTAATCAGAGGCAAAGTGGTTCCATTTTGCCATGACACCTACGCTCGGGTTGTTGACAAGGCATTAGTCATGGAAGTAGAATGGATTAACAGCTAGAAAAAAAAAAGAATGAAGTGACCAGAGGAAAAAGCACAAGCCAAATCCTAGGCAAGCTCAACAGGCACAGAATCAACAAGGGAATAGACAGCAACCAGCAGGCAATAACGAACGAAAGTGTTATCATTGTGGCCACGAAGGGCACATTGTAAGGAACTGCCTACAGCAGCCTCGTGGGCAGGATGGAAGCTAGAATCATTAGAACCAGGGACAAGCACCCTACCACTGTAGGGATGGCAAAAATCCCCATGGGTCTGAGTCCCCGCGGGGATCCGCCCTTAATGGGGCGGGTATGAGGAACACTATTCGGGGACGGGGGCGGATTCGGGGGAACTAATCTAAATCTCCGTCGGGGACAGGGCGGGGATGGGGGTCATAATCCCCGCCCCGTTCCCGCCCCGATGGAACTTTATATATAATAACTATAGCCATCAACGGTTGAGAACATATACTTCTAAACCATCCAACGTCTGACATCTACCTTTTATTTCTCTCACACTATATTTAAACTAACTTAGTAACTTACCCTAACCCTAACTGCCAAACATGATTAACATCCAACCCTTTCCCCCTTTCAAGTTTTAACCTAATTTCTATCTCACAAGTCAGAACTCACCATTGTTACTCCATCACGTACGAAACCCACTCCTCCATTTTCCATCATAGTGAAAGCTCCATCACAATTCACGAAAGCTCTAAGCTGCTCTATCACGAAAGCTCCAATGGCTTATACTTATTATGGCTCATTATTTATTTATTTGGTTGAGTACTTGGGTTAGATAGATTAATGCATGGTATCAATGGGTATTATCTTTACATTATATTTTTAATTTTCAATTAAAACTTTATAATATTTTCAAGTGTAATTACCATGGAATGGGGATGGGAATCCCCGTGGGGAACCCAGCTCCGATAGGGGATTCCCCATCCCCGCCCCACCAATTTCAAAATGGGGAATGGGGCCGGGATGGGGAATAAAAATGGTGGTGGGGACAGGGAAGGCATACCGACCCCGCCCCGCCCCGTTGCTATCCCTAACCACCAACCTCAAGGTCAGAAACAGAATCATCAGCACAATTGCCCATATAATGGTCAAGGGAGTCCACAACACCAAGCAAGGAACAATGCACCACGATATCAACCAAAGCCACAGGAGGCACCACGGGTTCAGGGTCATGTCAACCATCTGGCACCTCCTGAGGTAAAAGCTGAAGTCACCACTATCGAAGGTAGATTTCTGATCTATAACTCCTGGGCTAAGATACTTTTTGATTCCGATGCAACGCATTCTTTTATATCTGTGCATTTTGTCATAATCCTTGGTTTGGAAGTTGCACCTCTGGGATATTGTAACACCCGAGAATTTATTTTCCCTATATTGTGGAAATGGATCAAGATGGGCCCAGGCCCATGGGTGGAGATTAGTCTTGAAACTCTGGACTAATCAGTATGTTGGGTGTCAAAAACCCATGTGTTAATTTCAATAGGGGTGGAATTAACAAGTCATTTGCCTACGTACACGATTTCATGCATACATGAGTTCATTTTGCATGTGATTAAATAGTAAATATTAATAGTTATATTGAGTTGGATTTATGATTTCATGTGAAATATGTTGATATAAAGTACATATTTATACAAGGAAGGAAAGAGTAGACCCCACGTTGAAGAAAGAACCTAGATTTCTATTATTTCATATGAAGATATGTTGGTTTGGTATCTATATATATGTATATATTTATTTACATATATATATACATATATATATATATATATGTAAGAATTTAATTAATTAGAAAATATTCTCAGGATCACACTAATCACATTGCATGCAAGATGATAATGACACAATGGGTCCCACAAGGAAGGNGTGCCGCCAACTCCTTGAGTGTTCTATTGTTTCCTGCCATCTCTTTTTGCTCAGATTTAACTAACTGGCTTGAAGAGTCCTTTGGTGGACTAGGTGGAAGGGAAGTATGTAATGCTCGAGTGAATTCAGGTGGTGTGGAAACTAGATGTGAAGATGATGGTGAAGGTGGAAAAGGTGCAAACTACTCTTTTGACCTAAAATAAGATGATGTGAATTCCAATATCCCTTTAAGCCTCTGATCTACCTCTTCTCCAGTAAGCTCGGACATTCATTCATAAAATACCTAGAAAAATAAAAACAAATTAAGTAGGAAAAACAATCCCTGGCGACACGGCGCCAAAATTGATACACTAAAAAGTGTATAAATTAAATCCCTGTACTAAATCGTTATTGAATATGGTAGCAAGTAAGAGTCATTCCCGCAGAAGATTGTTCCTAAATTATAAGTTAATGATACAAAACAAACCTAAACTGACCAGAGATTAAAATAAAATTCAAAAACTTACTTAAACTGAATAAAAATAACTAAGACTTTGTAGACAAACTAAGGACACACTAAACACGTTGCACGTAAAATTGGGGGGTTTGGCTTCGATTTGATATGTAAACAAATTAAAAGAAAACGAATAGCTAAATTCAAATTTAAGAAAACAGAATTTAAAAGGTCAAGGAAATATGACGAGAAGTATGGTTAAGAGATCCTTCGCAACTCTAAACATGATTTATAGTCAATAATCAGAATTATCTTTCACTTTCTTTTGAAATTAATAACCCTAAAATAATCACATGTTTGATTATCTTGATTCTTCCTTACTTTGTTGTTGAGTAAAACAAGTTCTTCACTTAATCTCTACCCATTAAATAACCTAGAACAAGCACTCTAATTTTAATTTAATGAAAGCAATTTCTCAAGAAAGATATAGGTTAAATAAAGCAATAAACACACAAGCTCAGTTTATTCATCTTGAGTCATATTCCACTTGGAATCAAACGAAAATCTCCAATAATCGTTGACAACAATCTACTACTTTTGTTTAAAAATCTTGACAAAACGAATCAAAACTCTAAACTAGCAATCGAATAACTATCACATTCATCTAGTTGCGCACCTAAATAAACAAGACACCAATTTATGAAAAATATAGTAGTAGAATTTTAACAAATTCAAAAGAAAGATGAAAGAAAAATTCTGAAATTGATTAACCAATAACCATGTTTAGGATTTTGAAATTCACCTTTAACCAAAGAAATAATCTAGCTACACATGTCTAAAAGATTTAAAAATAAATTCATCAAGGAAAACTAACAAAAATAAAAAGGAAAGAGGGTTTATTGGTTTGCAAACAACAGCCTTCTCTTGGGCATTAAGAACCAGCAGCAACAGATCTTAGTTCGTGTGTAGAAGGAGAAGAATAGCACAACAGTAGCGCACAACAACAGTAGCAGCATTACTTCCTTTGTGCGTGAAAGTAGCAGCGGTAGACGTTCCAGCCCTCTGATTTGGGCGTTGAAAGAAGAAGGAGGAAGTAAAGCAACATCCTCCCTTCGTTATGCGTCAGACAACAAAATAGCAGAGCAGCTGTTTCTGTTTTGCACGTGAAGAAGAATAAGGACAGCAACAGCTCTCCCTCTAAAACCCCCAAGTCCCAGCGCTAGCAATAGCTCTCCCTCTAAAACCCCTATGCATGAAAGAAAAGAAGAAACAGCAGCAGTAACAACTATTTCTAAAAAAAAACGCCCAACCTCCTTCAAAAAGTGAAAACCTAATAATAAAAAAAAACTTCCTCTCTACTGCCGCACTCAACTCCTTATATAACGAACCCAACCGCCAAATTTCAATCCCCACTACCGACTTACAAATTAGGTTCCCAAATTGTAAATGTATAATTGGTGGGTCCCACTTTCTAATTTAGAATTCACATTTAGAAATTCCGCCGTACAAAAAAGGTAATTCCATGAGTGGGGTCAACATAAGAAAAGAACAAAATCTATTTTCTAAAAAGAAACGTATTAAACAATTAGAAATAAGCAATTAGAAAATTAAGTGTTTGATGACATCATGCTGATGTCATCAATTCTTTGTGATCAGTACCCTTGTTTTGAATTGTTTTGACATTCACACGTGTCCACGTGCTCTCATGGGTGCCCTTATAATTTTTTGCTGTTGCCTTTATCAGTTTCGATTATTTCAACTGATTTTGCTTTTTTTTTTTTCAATTGATCCCCTCTATTTCGCTCTCCCACGAACTTTGCCAAATGTTACAATTTGCCGGCTTTACCACATTTTGACCACTCCACTCATATTCCCTACATACAACCAAAATACACTTAATTAATTCGAATAGAATAAAATAATTAACTAACTAACATAAATATCGAGGTATTAAATGTAATATATGTGTGCTTATCATGCTAACCGTTAGATTCACTTGATGAGTCAAGATAATTAGATGATTCAAAGATTGAGATATATATATGTCATAGTCGATCTATACAAGGGAGGACCAAACCAAATATAGGTTAGACCATTAAATTCCCCAAAACTTACCTATTATGCATAGATGACACCAAAATTAGAAAGATTTGCTCACCAAGTTGGAATTAAACTCATGCTGAAAAATGCTAACCGTAGGATCCATTTTTGTGGACATGTGTCAAGTTCTAGATAACCTTGAACATCAAAATGTTATGATCATGTTATACACTCTAGCATAATATTTTGAATGGAGGAAAAAAATACTAAAGTTGGATGGAATTTTAGAAAGGAAGGTGAGATAGTGTAGATTTTGATTTGGAGAGAGAGAGAGTGAGAGAGATGGGCTGTCCAAGTCAATCTCTACCCTCCCTCTTTCTAATTCTCTCTATTTAGTTGAAACAAAAAAAAAAACACAAAAGCTAGCCGATTTCTCCCCTTTCCCTCAAAACTATCTCTCCACTTCACACACCAATATTCTCCATTAAACCTAAGCTAAGGAAGAAGGGAGGAAGAAGGAAAACCAAAGAGAAGAAAGGAAGAAGAGATCATCATCCCTACTATAACTAGATCGCGGTTAAGGTAGGAGGATAAGTGTTTAAGATTATATAGTGCAACCTTCTTTATAATCTTATGATTTCATGTCCACTATACTATTTTGTTGTAAATCGATCTTGAAGTGGTCATGTATTCACATGGATTCGATAGCTTACTGAGATTACATATTGCAGTGCATAAGATCAAAATCGACCTTGATGTGGATATATTTTTTGCATGAACTTGAATTCGTAATTTAATACCATGATGATGTGGATAACGTTGAATCGATATTGATGTGGTTGTTTGGTTTAATGGACCTGAATATTTTGTATATAGTATGTTAATATGAAGATGATGTGTAATGATTCTAGCCATTTATCATATGGTGATGCATGTCTATATCAAATGATGATTTGCATGCGTGTTATATTTTTATGTATAGAAAATACACGTTGAGTGCATGATCACTTGTGAAATAAGAAAAACATGTAACAAGAAACAGGAGAAATATTTTGAATCTAAATGATTTGTGCCTTTTAGGCGGCCTTATGGTGATACCCCATGATGGGTTCCCCACAGAAGAGGATCTCACGATCGTGGGTGGCACCCGTAATAGCCGTAAGATTTAAAATCGTAAAGAGAGTAAGCTGTCAAAAAGACCAGGCTTTTTTGGTTATAAACCGATGTTGAATGCTTATACATTTTGAAATGTGTTGCTGTATGCTTATCATTAAGCGTTGCGTATGCTGTTTCAACATGATTTAGTGATTATTTATGCAAGTTAATATGCAATGATGATCATGTTATGTTATGGATTATGTATATATATTTTGGGAATGTTTCGGTCACATTTTATGATGATATGAGCCATGAAATGTTGCTGTCACAAAGTTTAAAAAGCGTGGCAGATCGTCGTTGGAGCATTTAATGCCATCTAACACTAAGGTGTATCGATAGTGGAGACATGGAATGCATGTATATGAGGTTTGGTGTAAATTTTCATATTTTTTTCAAATGATTTGAAGTTATATTTGATGCTGTCACATAAGTGAAAAAGGGTGACAGAGTTGTAGATTGAGGTGTACGTGCCATAAGTATTGGAGATGATCGTGAACACCCTTGATGTGACTTGGAGTTGTCTTATGGGATATCTAAGAGTGGTTCCAAGCCATTTTAGGCACGGAAAGTAACGGATAAAACTAATTATTATCTGTGTTGCGTGTGTCGTAGGCAAGGTGAGTCAGTTGGTTTCTTCTTTACGAGAATCCAACGGGGAATGGGTGTAAGTATAGACTCATAGAATATTAATGTTTTTGTTGTTTCTTCCTATTGAGTTATACTCATTATTTTTCCTTCCTACTCTCCACAGATTCAGGAGTTGGAACTTTAGGCTTATCTTAGATTCGCTGGAGTATTACTCGTCTTACGAGCTACGGAGTAGGTTATTCTACTTCGAAAAAACACTATTACTTATTAATACCATTTAAACAGGGAATGGGACTACGGATTTCGTATTAAATGGTTTTACTTTTCAAATTACTTGGTTTTGGAGTATTTCATGAATACCTTTATTTATCGATGGATTAAAGGTTGAGGTTTTCCTTAAGAATAAGTTAGTATTTACTTGTAGTCATGCTTCCCATTTTATTTTTATATCGAGTGTATAAGTGTTGGTTTTAAACTCATGAACTCTATGTTTGCTTGATGAACCAATATGGAGTTTTGGGAAACCTTTACCCAAGAATTTTTCATGTAAACTTGTAGGAGAGAGAGTGGAGTGCAACGAGAGAGCGATCTTAATGGACTTTCTCTCTCATTACATTTATTTATCTAATAAGACTAGTCTTTAGAGAACACTTAGTCTCTGAGAACTGGGTATTGATTTAACTCTGTTTTTTTTTAAAAAAAATATTTGAGGGAATTGTAACTCTTTTTCTAACGGACTGGGCTTAGGGTCTAGTGGACCGAGCATAGGTCATGGACCCTAGGGTCGGGTCGTTACATCACACTTTTCAAAATTAACCCAAAAATGGGGTTCGGCTGGGTTTTTTTAAATCAGACTAATAATGGGGTTGAAACATACTTTCAAAAAATTTCAACCCAAGAATGGGGTTGAAATATCAATTTTCAAAGAATCAACCCGAGAATGGGGTTAAAACATCATTTCTAAAACCCACTATGGGGTGTGCCTCACATATTGCTAAAAAGTTTGTGCATCAAATTTTTAATTAACCCTGGAAGTGGGTTAGCATACACTTTTAGAAGGACCTAAAATTGCGTAGATAATAACACCCACCACAAGAATCATGACACAAAGAAAAAAGGTTTTAAAAGCTTTCAAATGGGTAATAATACCCACTTGCAAACAATTAAAGGAGGTGGGTAATAATCACCCACCAACCTTTTAAAACAAATCACCCTTTCTTCAAAAACAGGTACATCAGGGAAAAAACAATTTTTTTGCAAAATCTTTTAGGTGGGTTAATGTCACCCTTTTGGCATCTTTAATAGTAAAAAAGTGGTGGGTAATAACACCCACCACCCCCTTTTCAAAAAAAGCCAGCACATCTGCTTTTGCGTTAGAATAAAAAGATTTTAAAAGTGGGTAATAATACCCACTTCACCCACCAACTTTTTTTTTTCAAAACCAAATCAGATACGTCGAAGTCAGGACAATGTTTAGTTTTTGAAAAAGGTTTTTGTGGGTTAATAATACCGACTTGCATACCTTAAAAAGCTTTTAAGGTGGTGGGTAATAATCACCCACCACCGATTTTCTTTAAAAACGTACACGTCAGGAGAAATTAGGTTTTTGTTGAAAAAGTTTTAAGTGGGTCTTGATCACCCACCTGCATGTGCAAATCAGTTAAACGAGGTGGGTAATAACACCCACCCATTTTTCTCTTCAAACAAGCAGCAATGGCCATAAGGCCTTGACTATTTCACCCAAACGGCCACAGTGGCCTTGACCGTTTCACCCAAACGGTCATAGTAGTCTAGCCGTTCGCACCAAACGGCCATAGTGGTCTGGCCGTTCGCGTGTTTTTTACGCATGCTTCGAGAAAAGCTGCCAGACCACCCCAACCGGCTAGATGCCTTTAAGCCATTGAACCATTTTCATTTTCACCCCTGACGGTAAGGTATGCCCTAGCCTGATTTTTCTCTATCCACTTGAGTGATCCGTTTGTTGCATTGTTTTGTGTGCAGACGCATGCAGCTGACGCCTGGAGCTCCTCTAGCCGTCCAAAACTTTTTCTCTTTCATCTGTCCTCTAGGATAAGGACAAACCAGGACCCTTGATCATCGCACGATGCGACGGTCAAAATCAGCCCTCCCACTCTCCTTTTGCTATAAATAGAGGACTCCTTTAAGAGGCAAAGACAACATTCTTTAGAGAGAAAAGTTTCTACTTGAGAGAAACCTACCGGAGATTTGAAAAAAAAAAATTCTAGAGAGAGAAACACTTCTCTTATCTATTTTCAAAACTTCCACTAGCCTAAAATCCTTACTTTCTTAGAAAAAGAAGGGTCCTACTACACCATTTTTAACAAAAAAAAGGTCTTCACTACCACAAATGGATTGAGGCATAGAGGGAACTCTTACCATCCTTGGAGTGTGGGCTAAAGCTAGGTATAACTTCTAACCTAGACTTCTTTGTTAAATCATGTAATGCTTGAATTCATACCATGAATGGATTTTCTCTCAAAGCATATCCTGATGTTAGGTTGATTCATTTCCTAGTGATAACATCTAGGTCCATAAAATAATGGTGTAGTTTCCATTTTTGCATTTATGTAGTTTTAAGAAGTTTACTACATATATTATCTACATATAAGAAAAAGCATGTAGATGTTATCAATATATGCATATCACCTTGTTTAAATGCAAGATAAAGTGAATCAATCATGGTTTTCATATAGTGATGTATGCTAAAAATGGCTTGTATCATTTCATGGTGTATGTAAAATATCATCATCATATTTTAGTTTATAAAATAATGTTGTATTTGAGTTAAAATTCCATTTACATCATGTTAGCCTAATTTTCATAAGAAAACATGCTATAATGTGTATGTTAGTAAGAACATGAGGTTTAAATGCCATGAATACTCTATGAAAATATATGAAAATTTGATGTTCATCACTTTTGCACTCAAATGCGCTTTTTTGGTCCATAAAAATAAATGGGACATAAAAAGAAAAGTATTTGCATGGAAAAGCTACTTTTTGATCCATAAAAATAAATGGGATATAAAAATAAAGTAGTTTGTATAAAAATGCACTTTTTGATCCATCATGAAAAGCTTCTTTTTGATCCATAAGAAGAAATGGGATATAAAAATAAAAGTAGTTTGTGTAAAAATACACCTTTTTGATCCATGATAATATGTGGATTTCTACATAAAGTTGTTTAGTTACTTTTTGCTTTGGAATCATGATAACATATGATTTGTTGCTTAAAGTTACTTTATTTACTAAAATGCCATCTTACATCTACTTTATTGTCAAAAAGTGATGTGTGTGCTTAGTGGGCAAAAACTAGGGTTTTATTGAAAAGTAATAAAAACCTTAGGTTTGAAATAACACTTTTGCCCTAAAAAATCATAAACCATTTCATAAGCTTCTAAATAAACTTTTGTGGACCTACACCCCACTTAGTGGGTTGGTGGGCCCACTTCCATCCCTTTTGAACTTAGAACCCATGATGTACATCATGGACTTCAAGTTTAAGTCCTGAGTTTTTAACCCATCATCAAGCTTGGGCTTCAAGATAAGCCCATCTCCAATGAAGTCGGATACACTTCCACTTCACACAAAGGGGTTTTACAACCCACTTCTTCTCTTGTGGGCTTAATAAACCCATTCTTTCTCAAACCCTAAAAACCTAATAGCTAAAAAAAAGATAATCTTACGTAGAATAAGATAGATCTAGGTTAGGTTTATTCGACTTTAGATTAGGGATGCATTAGGACTAAGTTGCTTGTTAATTTCGAGATTAGTCTAAGAATTCTCCTAAACTTGCTAAGAGAGACCACCGTGGACGGGCATATAAGCTCGACATTCGTGTCTAAGCCGGGTCGACAGTCTTGCTCACTTAACCAAGTTAGGCTAATTCTTAAACGGACTCCACTTTGTGCTAATCATGATTTTTAAAATAGAAGAAAAACAAATGATTTTTACATAAGAAAAAATCATTTTGTATGCATTCTAATACTAGAATTTCATAAAGAGAATTAGGAATTCTAGATAAGTTTAGAATTAAGTCATGCTCATTTCATGTGTGACGTGGTACACACATGTCATGTTTTCAAAACTTTCGGGTATACGTGAATTTGTCCTCATATACCTCTTTTGCACGTGTTGAAATTACACATGAGAAAAACACACTTTTGAAAACTCTCCGTATTGCACGTGCACAAGTCGTTTTCTTTCGCACGTGATAAGAGAAACACGTGCAGAATGTTTTCAAAATCACTTTGGGCACGTGTGCAATAACACACCCGTGTTATAAGACTTGCATTTTTTTAAAAATCACAAACTACCACATTTGTACATGTGTACTTAGAGTATACACATATCTTGCGTTGCACACTTGAAAAGAAGAATCAAGTGTTGCATTTGAGAGTGAATGTGTGCGGACATACACACGTTTCATGATGTTTCGCATAAGTCTCGGCGACTATGTGAATTGCTTGCAAACACGTATAGAAGAGTAAATACGTGTATCTTTATTTTGTACGAACAATAATATTCGTACAACGTGTTGCTCAGTACACGTGCGAAATAAGTCGCGCGTGTCGCTTTTTTGACACGTGCCCAACAATTGGCATTGGTGTCAATTTTTGCCCCAGAAAACTTTTTAAGCATGAAAAATAGGCTTAGGGGGCTCAAACTTACATTTCCCGTACACACTCTTTTGAAGAATAATGATAGTTAGATCAAATAATTCCCTAAAATATCCTTAGTTATGAAGTAAGGGCCGATCTTACGATCGGGCAGTTGTCGGGTGCCTAACACCTTCCCGACTCGTATCCGAATTCCTTACCTCAGATTGTTGGCCACAGACCAGCAAATGGATCATCGCCATAATTTCTTAAAAAATTAGAAATTAGGGTGATTTTCAAAACTCGGGTCTTAATTCCCTATAATTAGGTGACAACTCCTACATTTCCACAGCTATACCCCATGTGGTAGAGTTTTTGCTATTATTTCATTTTCGCCCTCTCCGAGCGGTGGAAAGTGGGGCCTGGTGAAAATTCATGGTTCCACACCTTCCTCGATGAGGTTGCAGGAGATGGGTTCAGGTTAAAAAATGACAAAAAGGGGTTTCATAACAAAAAATTAATCTAGAGAGAATGTGCCTTGCTACGGACTGTCACTGGCGATAGATGTGTGGGATGGCTATCAGGGATGATCCTGCTCCGTTCTGATCAATAGTTGGGATGCTCAACCTCATCTCACTAAAAGAGATAAGGTTTTGTTCGAAGTGTGAAAGGTCCCCAGGGTTTGTCAATATTCATGATAGAACAACTCGATCAAATGGAGACCTATTTGAGTCAAGAGTCCGGCGTATCCTCCGAGCAAAACTCACTCATCATCAAGAACGGAGGAAATAGCACCTCATCGGACTCGGTCTCGCATCCGGAACTCTCTGTGTATTGGTAAGTGACCTATCGACTATCATAGGTGGTTAGACATGCACTAGGACTCATTGCATATAATTAGAAAGCATTTGGATTGCCAAAATTG
>MVGT01001357.1:4306-39540 GCA_002174775.1 Macleaya cordata | reverse complement strand
AATCGAATAAGTCATTACTTGGTTGTCTTAATATTATCTCATTGTGAATTGAGTTTTAAAAGAATCAAAAACTAGGTAGAAATTGATCCCCCTTCCTCATACACCTAAAGTAAGGTGATATTTCAGGTATCGATACCCCCTCAGTGGGTATCGATATCCACTACACATTATGCATCAGACGTGGATAGTATCGATACCCACCAGAGGGGTATCAATACTAGCCCCATCTAATGCTCTGGGAAGAGCTGGTATCGATACACCCTGTATGGGTATCGATACCCTCTGAGTTTTCTCGCAACTTTGGGTTCTGTTCTTAAACAAAACTCCGAGGAAACATGATTTTTCTCACCTATAACCTTTGGGAATCATATGTCCATCAAATATTCATAGATTCCATGCATTCTAACCATTAAAAACAAGCTAACATCGTACGATCATGGATTACTAGCATTCATTCCTGTAGTTAGCATAAAAATAACATATAAACTAGGTTTGCATGCATCATTCAATCATTAAGAAAGCATACCAACATCACAGAAAACTTAAATCTACACCAAAATAGCAAGTTACTACTTGCGTCAAAGCCAAACCATCTCCGGAATCGCAAGGAAGAAGAAGAATCCCGGCGCTTAAAGCCTTCATCCCCTTCTTCCACGCACACGATTCTTCCTCGATCAACTTTCAAGAGAAACTTGAAGTTTCCCTGCCTCTAACCCTAGTCGATCCTCTCTTTCTTGCTCTCCCTCTCTCTTGGTCGATCAAAATAAAAAGGGAGAGTTTTGGGGTTAGTTTATATTTATAACTAATATAAACCGAAACTTACTAAAACTCTAATAGGGTGCCCATAACAAAAGTGGGCTGCCCCCAACATTAGTAACTTAAGGAATAAGGGTATTACATAAAAAACGTTTGATGTAGATCCAATATTGAGCTCTTGTTCGGTGTTCTCTTACAGGTCTTTAAACTTTTCTCTTTGAATTAAAAGAGTTCTCTCAAAAAACTCTTAAAACAAAGTTGAAAGCTATTACGTAGCTTCAACAAACTGAAATTTAAAAGAGTCTTGCTTAAAGAAGAAAACTCCTAAATTAAACACTTAAGTTGTTTAGAACAACCTTAATTAAATGATGAAATCATCAGAATGCTTATGTTTCTGATCAAAACTTTGTTTTAATTCTTATTCAATTTGGACAAGTGTCCTTTATTTAATCTTGACTATGCTAGAAATTTTAACTTGGAGAGAATTTAATGAAGTTCTACAGAGATCTCATTAGAGATGATGTAGAACATAAACCATATTGATGTTTTGATCAAAAGGATTTTTTATCTTTGAAATTGAAACCTAGAAAAGGATGCATCTAAATTTTATTGAATCTCTTAAAAGGAAATCAGAGATACTTATCTGAATTTCCAGTAAAGTTATCCTTGTAGACTTCAATTTTTTTATTTGCTGGACCCTCCGGTGACTATTCCGGTGAACTCTATTATTTCTGGTGGTTTCTCACTTGGACTCATCTTTCTATCCTGACTTTTCGGCGATTGCTTGTTGAAAAGAGAGAACGAATAAAGAGACAGTGTGAACTACCGTTAAATGGGCAGATTTTTTTTGGCGTTTGCTGCTCATCAAGGTGTATTCTGTTCCTGGTTTTCTTGGTAACTTTGTCATTTTTCTCTGTTATTCCTCTGATCTGTTCTTCAAGAACATAGACTTGAACTTCAATTTTCGATGAGTGAAGTGTTGGGGTTATGCCCTAAAAACAATGTTTACGACATTTATGAGTTTAATAAATAGTTTATTAATTCTGTTTAACATGCATATATAGTGAGTATAATATAACAAAATGAATTAATTGTATGAAGTATGTTCATACAAAGAGAGGTTTAATTCATCAATGTTGGTTCGTAGTATATTTTAAGACTATAACACAAAGGATTATTATGTTATATAATGTGATGTATCTCCATCACTAGAGTGTTGACTCCTAATCCAATGTGTTAATGTAATTAAATTACATTAAACAGGTCAAATGATGATTATCATTGTTTGTTGTCAGTTAATAATAATGATCATCAAAATTACTATTATAGTAATTGGTCCTTAATTCTGAGGATTAACATATAACCTACATGAGAGTAGTGGCCGTTTTATTTTGCTAATCAGTGAGGTCAGAAACGAAAACATGATCCAATCTTCTAAGTAAGATGGATGGTCATTTATTCCATTGTAAGAGGAATAAGTTAGTTCAATAAGGAGTCCACATGAAATGACTTTCACCTGAATCACCTTGCAGGATCTGATGATCTAGACTGGCCAGTAGTCTCCTAAATTGTTTGGGAGATTTATTAGATCATTAGGAACTAGTGCATGGGTGATAGTGAGGGTTAGAATATGTAAATTCAACCTAGGCACTGACAAGTAAAGCTAGGAACGTTATGAACGTTGGAAAATAGTGGAGGGACTTAATTACGGTAATAACAGTGGAAGGGTTCCTTTTAAATATCCACACTTTATGGAGGGTTCAGTTACAAATATTTGGTGGAGTTATTTGTAATTAAAATATTTAAATTCTATTTTGTGTGAGACACTAAGTTTAGAAGTTTAAATATTTAAAAGCCTAAAATTATGGGACCCACTTAAACCTAATTAGACTTAGCATAAGATAAAGATTGGGGACCTCTCTATATAGATATAGAGAGGGGCGTTAATTTTTTACCCCAACCATAAAAAAAACGTCACCCTCTCCCCTTCATCTATCCATGTGTGATCTAATTACTTCAAGGTGAGAAAAAGAAAACCCTAAGTTCCAAAATTCGCAATAATATCCCGCAGGAAGAAGAAGTGGATTTTTGAGGCACTTCGTTGAGGAATTAAAGGTCGGCTATTTCAGGGAAAGTTGTAGGAAAATCGAATATATCATATAGACGAAAAGGATAAACGAGCAAAAAGATATACCCAAAATACTCCAGCAGGGTTTTTGGTTTTAGGTTTAAGTTTTGTGCTGTTTTCTCATCAATTGGGGTACAAGTTCAATGATCCGATCCAGTAGATCTGCTAACAACGAAGTTTTGAGGCTACAATTCATGCTTTAAAGGTATATTTTCATCCTTTTCTATTCAAATCCTATTAACAGTTGGACGTTCTATTAGGAATCGATTAAAGTTTTTATTCTTCCGCTGCGTTTTTAACTGGAATAATTGATTCCCAATAGTGGTATCAGAGCCACGTCTAATCCAGTTAATGGGTCTATTATATTTTGTGCAAATCATGGATCAATTGATCTAGATTAAATTCTTTAAATATTGGTTATGATTTTATGTGTGTGCATGGATGTTCTAGTTTAATGTATAGGATATGGAGGCTTTTAAAGGGCAAGAAACGAAGTTCTTGGTTTCCCTGGCCTATTTAATTTATTCTTTTAAATTAAATTTGATGTACAACTTTGCAGAAAAGGTATAGGATGGATGTAAATTAGTTCTTTAGGTTTTCTTAATTTTTTATGGAGATCAAGATGGAGAAAAATTAAAGAACATGAAGAAGAGGCCGGCGGCTCAAATTTTGGGTGGTTTTGGGTTTTAGAAACCCTAGTTATTTTATTTAATGAGATTAAATAATTAAAACCGAAAAAGGCTCTAAATTAGTATGATCCCAATTGGTCTCAAATTGATTGGGAACATATTAATCCAAATTTATTTGATCCATGATTTTAATTGTTAGAATTGTGGTTGATTAATTAATATATATAATTCAATTGGTTTTTGGATTTAATTGCGTTGAATTTTTAATTCTTGATGGGTACTAGTTTGTGTCACAAAAACAAAAGGGTTAAGTTTCCAAAATAAAAAGAGTTTTTATTTGGTATGAAACTTATTTTCTAAAATTAGTATTTAGAAACTTTTAACTTTCTAAAATATTTATTTGGTTTTAATATAAAAAAAATCAGTTAAGAAAAGTTTTCTAAAAACTTACTGTTAAGGGTTTTGGAAATTAGGTTAGGTTCGGTGTTGGGCTTTAGGTTAGGGTTATTAGTTAGTTTAGTTTTAGGTTATGTTGTAACTGATGGGCTTGGTGTAACCAAAGCCCGGTTCAGTTTAAAAGGAACCTAAAGAAGACTAATTAGAGAGGAATGGGCTAGTTATGCCCTAGGCCTGGTTCGAATAGATGGGCTTAAGGTATAACAAGCCCAAGCCCTAATGGCAGTAGGGTTGAGAGTGACGGGTTGGTCAGCCCGCCTGACCTAACCTGCAACCCATCAACCCTAGACCGTTAACCCGCCAACCCGTTGACCGACCCGTGACTCGACCCACAGACCCGACCCAGACCCGACCAGGTCTGACTCGGTCTGACTCAGCTGAGTCAAACGAGCTGGATCGGTCTGACTCGGGTCAGACCAAGTCAGCTGGTCTGACATCGCAAATAAATCATGCATGCTTTGCAGAATAATATATTTGATTTACAAATCTAAACCCTATCAAAAGCATTGAAAGTATTTTAATGGCTACAAGAGAGTATTTATAAGTTTCTACCTCAAATCCCGCAAGGCTAGCTCTGTGCCGCGTTATTCGCCTCCAGTTATAGGTCCTAGTACAAACTCCCAACTGTAAAAATATAATTAATTCACTTTCAGACTTCTGTACTATTCACATAATCTCATACAAATAGTTTGGTAATCTAAAAACCTAAATAGTCTCTACAAGGTCCAAATACCTTTTATCATTCTTTCTTAACACCTACAAACCTTTAATCTATGAAAATACCTTATCAAATCAAATAAGGGCTTTAGGATTTCAAACCCAAACTACTCCAAATATCCACTTTTAACTCAAAATTCTTCAATTTGTATCAAACACCTTATAACCAAATAAGGGTATTAGAAATCCATCCTAATAAAATTTACTCTTAAAATCTCAATATTGATGAACTCCAAAATAAGGGGTTTTCAAAATTCAAATCATAACTTAATTTAATTCTACAAATAAGAAGTATAATTTAATAGTAAAAAGAGTGTTGGGTGTTTAAAATTAACTCTAGATTTATAGAAATCTTCATGCTTTAAAATCTGAATTTGTTCTAATGTAAAATTGGGGTTCCAGAATTCTATTCAGTTAAGAACAACTAGCATGAACCCTAATTCCTCAAATTTAGAAAATCGAATATCTAAAATTGAAATTTCAACTAAATTAATTAACTACAACTAGCTTTAAAATACAACCCCTAGTTTAGATTATCTCTAAGAAAATCGTTAATTTCTTGTATGCAACTAGGGAGAAGAACTACAAAGTAATTCAATCCATAACTTAAATTTGATTTGTTGAAAAAAAATATTAAAGGCTTAAAATAAGCTAGTATTCATCATCAAATTCCATTAATAACCAAAATTACACAACATGCCTATCAAGTTTCTCTAATTATTAAATTAAGGATTTGGGATTCAACTCTTAACTACTCTAATTTTCGTTTTCAATAAAAAGCCCTTATTTTACATCATCAAAATACTCTCCAACATCAAATTCCATATTTTTCTACACAAAAACCAAACCTAGTATCATCATGTCAACTTGAACAAGGAATTAATGGTTGGATATCTTACCTTAACCACAAGATCAAATAGAAAACTCATCTTCAACTGATGACATCCAAATCCCACAATCTAATCCAAAACAGTAAATTTGGGTTAAAATCAAACCTTTCAATCATCAATTTCATCAAATAAGGGTTTGAGAGGTTGAATCAAACCTTAAACTATAATAGAATCTACTCTAAAATTGAAAACTAAAGAGAAACAACATAAAAACACCTAATTTAAAGCAAAAAAGAAGAGCTAGGGTTTCAATTTCAGACCTCAATCAACAAACTTCATGACTCACTACGATCTCCCCATCATCATCGCCATCTTCTTCTTCTTCTTCTCACGTCTCTCTCTCTCAATCTCTGCCGTCTCTCTCCTTCTTCCTTTCTTTTTCTCTTTTTTTCCTTCTTCTCTTTCTTCTTCTCCTTCTTCTTCCTCTTCTCTCCACCGTCTCTCTCTAACTCTCCTGATTTCTCCCCCTCTTTTTTTCTCTCTTACTAACTCTCTTAACTCCCTAACTCTCTAACTAACTCTCTTTCTCTAACTCTACTGCTTTAGTTTTACTGGTTTTAGAAACCGTATGGAGGTGGAGATGAAAAAGACTCTAATTCACTTGGTTAAAAGATAGGTATAAGAGAAATATTTTGCTACATGAGCATACACCTATAACTATGTTAAAATATTGTGATGATATTTACGAAAAGAGAAATTTGAATTGTAATTTAATCATTAGGTTAACTGTATTACCTTATTTGCAGAAATTAGAGATTGATGGAAATGATTTGAGGAACAAATTGAATGGCATAGTAAAACTACTTTGCAGATTTAGTGATGTAAACATAGCTGAGTAATGAAAGTAATGAGTATGTAGAATAAGTACTCAAGGCTACTTAATGATTGACGTATGCCAAATTTCGAGGACGAAATTTCTTATAAGGAGGGGAGAATGTAACGACCCAAAATAATTTAGTTGACCAGTCAATGTCAATTTGAGTCAAATTGAGTCTAGTCTAATGCTTTGACTATGAAATCAATTAATTATTAAAATAATTAAGTTTAGTGTTAAAATAATTAAACTTGAAATTAAATAAATGAGTTTTCGATCGGAGGGTAATTTGAAGAATCGAACCGTATAACTGGATAGATCTCGAAAAGTTATTGAATTTTAACTACTCACACGCAAAAATCGGACGCCGAATGAGGCCGATATGATGCCCGAAACGTGATTTTGACCAAGATCGAATGCAAACCACGATTTTGACCAATTTTTTTTAGATATGTATAATACATAGGTGTATATCATATATTAAAAAATTTCCTTGTAAACTTATCCATTGTAAACAGATTTTTATATGTGTGTATACACATAATTTATATGTATGTCCATATACCAAAGAATTTTTCTTTATAACTTATCCTTTAATAAGTTTAATTAAAAACTTTTTTTTATTATTATCTCCACCGTATGATAACAGTAGAGAGATAGAGAGAGAAGAAGGAAAAAGGAGAAGAAGAAAGAGAAGAAAGGAAGGGAGAAAGAAAGAAAGGAAGGGAGAGAGAGAGAGGGAGAAGAAGAAAGAAGAAGAGGAAGAAGAAGGAGAAGAAGAAAGAGAGAGAAAGTGGAAGAAGAGGAAGATGAAGATGAAGCCCATCCTTCATCCTATCAAAATTTGTTATTGGAGGTATAGAATTGAAAACCCTAGCTTCATTTTGTTTAGATTATGTGTTTTTATGTTGTTTCTCTTTAGTTTTCAATTTTAGGGTTGATTTTGTTAATAGTTTAAAGTTTGATTAGACCTTTCAAACCCTTAATTGATGAAATTGATAATTGAGATGGTTGATTTTGACCCAAATTTACTGTTTTGGGTTAAATAGTAGGATTTGGTGGTTTCAATCGAGTTGAAGATGAATTTTTTATGTAATCTTGTGGTTAAGGTAAGAAATTCAGCCACTAATTCCTTATTCAATTTGATATGATGATAGTAGGGTAGGATTTTGTGAAGAAAAATCATGAAATTTGATGTTGAAGAATATTTTGATGATATAAAATGAGGGTTTTTGGATTGAAAATTAAATTATGATAGTTATAGAAATTCAAAGCCTTGATTTGAAGATTAGAGAAATTTTTATGGATATAGGATTGTGTAATTTTAGGTTAGTATTAAATTTTGTTGGTGATTAATAGATTATTTATAGCAATTGGATCATGATTTAGTAAATCAGATTTTTTAGAGTAAAGATTAATTGTGAGTGACACTTTTCTAGTTAGAGTAAATTTTATTATGATGATTGGCTAAAACTTTTATTTGGTTATAAGGTGTTTGAGACAAATTGAAGAGTTTTGAGTGAAAAGGGGGGTGTTTGGAGTAATTTGGGTTTGAAATTATAAACCCCTTATTTGATTTGATAAGGTATTTTCATAAATTGAAGGTTTGTAGGCGTTAATATAGAATGGTTAAAGGTATTTGGACCTTGTAGAGACTATTTAGGTTTTTAGACTACCAAATTAATTGTATAAGATTAAAGTGAATAGTATAGAATTCTGAAAGTGAATTGAATATGTTATTTACAGTTGGGAGTTTGTACTTAGACCAATAATTAGAGGCAAACAACGCAGTAAAGAGCTAGCTTTGCGGGATTTGAGGTAGGAACTTATAAATACTCTCTTGTAGCCATTAAAGTACTTTCAATGCTTTTGATAGGGTTTAGATTTATAAATCAAATTTATTTATTTTGTAAAGCATGCATGATTTATTTGTGATGTCCTATTGATGTGAAAATAATTTTCTAAAAGTATAGTTTTACATAGTGATGCAAAACAGTAATAGTTATTTTTAAAATAACTAGATTTTAATAATTATTTATATGAATGAGTTATATACATATATAAGTATATGGATGATTCTTTTCTTATTTATAGTTAAATAAACTATATTTCCAAAAGAATCGAGATTTAATCGTTATTGAGCTTTAGGGATGGGTATATTTCCAAAACCAAATGGATTTTGGGGTTCTTATAATATATATATTTTACTTCCTTCCATCTGCTGGAAGAAGTAGTTGTTTTAAGATGATGTGTGGGATGGAGGTTCCCAGTTGTTGGGTATGTGTTGGTGATTCCCTAGGTACGGGCTTTCCCCAGGAATATATACTATATATGTTATGCTGGGCTTTCCTCCGGCTATGATTATTACCGGCTTTCCCCGAATTATATTACGGGCTTTCTCCCGATTACCCGGCTTTCTCCGGATTATATTACCGACTTTTCTCGGAATAATATTAGATGGGAGATCACAACATGTACATGGATGTTAGTTTTTATAGGAAAAAAGTATTTTTTTACTACTAAAACTTATAGTATTATAATATATATTTTAGGTAATCCGAAAATAGACTTGTAATGCCTACACGAGCAAATCATTGAAGTCTTCCTAAAAATAATGATTTGTTCCGTATTTTCATTATGTTTTCTTGTCTCGTGACAGGATTGGGACTCTCATGATATAGGAAAACTATTGAAATCTAGGTTATTCTATTTCTCTTTTTAGAAAGCCTTGTTTGGATAGGTACATGTATGATTCTAGAAATGTCGAGGTTATATGCTGCCTAGATTAGGTGAAGACTTGAGGAGCGTAACAACTCCTAGATTATTTTAATGATCATTAAGATGTCTGCACAAGTCAAACGGCTGACCACCGCAACAACGGCTACATCGGCAAATTATGGTCATGGGTCCACCTGAACCCAAATCATGAGCCAGCATGCTTCTCGCAAAAATCGATAAATCAGTCGCTCGGTCGGAAATCAGGAACTAACGATGGGGTTCCACATCTGTTAAGTTGGAAGACGATTTTGCTCACTGACTAGGAGCTGAAACATCTAGTCGTGGCCTCTTCACTCTAAGATAATTACATTACGCAGTATTATGATGGTGAGATGTTGTTAGTTTATCTATACTTGTATGGGTAAGTGAATGGTTATCGGTTTATGTTGTAGTAAAAGTACCAAATGTTTTTACATTACTGTATTATGATTTCTCGATTTTCTTTAAAACCTGCATTGTCTTAAATTCATATTAGTGACTACCTGTTAGTATTATAAGTTCTCACTGGGCTTTTTGCTCAGGAAATCGAGGAGGCAATTGATGATTGGATGTTAATTAATTTGAGGAGGCAGGTATAGGGAGAGTTTCCACCTCAGGTTTATTATACTTGAGGTGTTGTTATTATTTAGTTATGATACAGTTATTTTCCTTGCTTTGTATATATATTTTTTTGAACTATATATGTAAAACAAGCACACTTATGTATATTTAATATCACCTAACAAATCTTATATATGTATTATTTTATCAAACGAGAGATCGTTTTAGAATTATAGTTTGGATCCAGCCTAGTGGATAACTAGGTATTCTATATTGAAGAATATGGTTGATTGGATATGATGAGATGATATGAATGAATGGAATTGATATAGAAATGTTATTTATGGATAAATCATTTCTTCTACAGGTTTATGACAGGTTTCAGACCCTGAAAATATAGAGGAAATTCTGGCGAATTTTTCGTTGGGCCTAACCATTTTTAGAGGTTATTAAAGTTCTGGCGAACTAGATTAGCTTAACTCTGATGTAGGTTCATAAACCTCTATTAAGGGTTGTTTTAGTACTGTTTAATCACCTGGCATAGTAAACCTAACGCCTTGAGATGCGATTAAATCTCCTAGAGATTTGAGTTTCAGATTGGGGCGTTACAATAAAACGCCACATCCGTCAATTTATGCATCTCTTTACTCTGTTTAATCTTTCATATTGACATATCTTATGCTATAATGTTAATACACTCTCATGAAACTCATGGTTATCCTGAATCTAAGCCAAGGGAACTAGTGAATTTGCTGGCTAGGTATTGACCTAGCACCATTATACTTATAGGTCCAAGGCATCAGGCGAATACATTGTAGCAGTGGAGTTCTATAGGCGAAAATAAGTCTGCGGAGTTTTCCTAGATTTCCGTGAAGACAAAGGAGATATTCTTTCATTAATGTTTAGTTTGGTTTGGACACATGTTTAGTCCATTTTTCTTTGAGAATTTTCGGTTAGTCGTTTGTTCATTTGACAGCTTAGCTTTAAGTAAATAAAGTTTATTTCAGCTTAATTTTACTTGTGTATTGAATGTGAGTGCAAGCTTCTTGTTAGCTTGGTGTAACGCGTACACCCTAGAGCTACAGGTTGTTAGTGGTTCCGCTGGAATACCTGGTTCTCATTGAATAAGGGTTGCAGACTTGAAATATGACGGCGGGGTATTAAAATTAGTATCAGAGCCTCAGGTTCAAAGTCCTAGAGCGAGTAATGTGAGTTTAGGATGTTGTTTGTGACACGATAGGCACAAAACCTAAGAGTACACTTGAATGAATTGTTTGCTGCTTGGCTTAGATAGCAATAGACTTAATTCCATTTCTTACCCTCTTTTTCGTGTATCTGAGAACTATATCTGGGAGGCGAGCAAGACGTAGAGGTGGTCGACATGGAGGTAGAGGTGCATGGGGGAACAATGATGATGTTCCTACTGAAGAGGTGAATGCACAACAACCTGAGTTTCCTCCTCTACCACAACAGGGAGAGATCGGGCAAGGATCGGGTCAGAATCGGGCAGGAGGATCTTCAAATGCCAGAGTGGACGATATTACGTCAGTTAATCACGGAGTCAGTAGTGGACTAGTGGCACCAACGTCGGTTCAGGAGCCGCAACCACCAGTGGTGCGGGTAGGAGCACCTACATGGCTCGAGTTATATAAGCATTTCTTAAGTTTGAAGCCACGAACTTTTGGGGGTTCCACAGATCTATTAGTGGCTCAATAGTGGATCAAGGAGTTGGAAAAGACGTTTCGGACTTTCGAGTGTCTGGAATAGTATAAACAGAGGTTTGCGGTTTTTCAGCTTGTTGTTGATGCTCTGGATTGGTGGAAGTCTCGTTCTCAGGATTTGGATACTACCACCTTGACTTGGCAGTAGTTCCAAAAGATGTTCTTTGACCAGTTCATTTCTCAAAGTGCACGAATGGCGATGGAGAAAGATTTCCAAAAGTTGAGACAGAAAGAAGACCAGACAGTGGTAGATTATTAAAGAGAGTTCTCTAGACTAGTTTTATATGCACCAGGTCTTATTCCGACTAAGCAGAGTAAGATACAAAAGTTTCTGAGGGGATTGAATCGACAAATCTCTAGGCACATTATCAGACAGCCTAGTTTCGATACTTTTGCTAAAGTTGTAGAGTGTGCACGACTTCATGATCAGGAAATCTAGGAGGCACGCTGGAAGAGAACTGAAAAGGCCGAAACTAAGTCAGCCGACAAGCGTGATCAGAAGAACGGTTAAGGACAATAAGGAAAGAATCGAGACAACCGAGGTAGTTGGAAGAGGCAGAAAACTGAAGACAAGAACACTGGTGCGATAATTCTAGGACAGCCTAAAGTAGTGAGAACTATAGGGGGTAATAGACATCAAATTAGAGGACCTTATTATGCCTGTGGTGAGGTAGGCCATAGAGCAGCAGATTGTCTACACGGGAATGGGGCACAAGGGGCCAGAAAAAATCAACAGCAGAGGCAGAACGGATGGGGACAAGCTCTACCCCAGCCAGTTATACCTGCACCTAATTAGGAGAAGCAGCCGCAGGGGCAGCAATAGGGACAACATCAGGGTAGAGCCTATGCTGTAGTACCCAGGGATGCGAGAGCGCCAGAGAGAATGGTAGAAGGTAAGGTCCTAATTCACAGTCGGCTTGGCCGAATCCTTTTTGATTCTTGAGCTTCTCATTCCTTCATATCACGCATATTCTTAGACACCTTGACACTTAGGCTAGAAAAGTATGATTATCCTTTCTCTGTTATGTCACCTATGGGGAGGACAGTACTAGTAGAACTAGTTTGCAAGGGTTGTGTTATTAGTTTGGAAAAACTAGATTTTGCCTCAGATATTTATGTGTTAGTTCTAGAGGGCTTCGATGTTATATTCGGCATCGATTGGCTTGCTGCATACCATGCGAAGTTAGATTGTTGCGCAAAAATGGTAACATTTTCTATACCAAAGGATACGACATACGTACTGTCAGTGTCATAAGGATGTGGTCTTAATAAGACACACCTATGCTTTGTGGATATGTTGGAGCATCCAGTTAAAGGTAGAGGGCTTGAATCGGATGGCTCTAATAGAGATGAAAAAATTGAAGAACCAGATAGACCAGCTTATGGCTCAGGGATTTATACGTCGTAGTTCGTCACCTTGGGGTGCACCAGTTCTTTTTGTTAAAAAGAAAGATGGGTCAATGAGACTATGTATATACTACCAAAAATTGAACAAGGTTACGGTAAGGAATAAGTATCCTTTGCCTAAATAGATGACCTATTTGATCAGCTTAAGGGAGCACAATCGTTCTCTAAGATCGACTTAAGGTCAGGTTATCATCAGCTTAGAGTCCGAAAGCAGGACATTCCTAAGACAGTATTTCTGACAAGATATGGGTCTTCCGAGTTCTTGGTAATGCCATTTGGGCTTACCAATGCACCATCTGTGTTTATGGATCTGATGAATCGGGTTTTCAGTGACTTTTTGGATCAGTTCGTGATTGTCTTTATTGATGACATTCTAATTTACTCTAAGACACGAGAAGACCACGAGATTTATTTGCGTAGAGTGTTTCAGACTCTACGAGGCTCCAATTGTATGCTAAATTCGAGAAATGCAAATTCTACCAACAAGATATGAAGTTCTTAGGACACGTAGTGTCAAGAGCGAGAGTGACAGTGGATCCTTCTAAGGTTTAGGTGGTACTAGAGTGGAGGCAACCCATTATAGTGACAGAAGTTCGGAGTTTCCTAGGTTTGGCTGGATACTACAGGCGGTTTATCGAAGGATTTTTATGTATAGTAGATCCTTTGACTAGTCTCACAAAGAAGGGCATGCCATTCAAGTGGGATGACAAGTATGAGCAAGTGTTTCAAGAGAAAGAAAAGTTGAAAATAGCTTCAGTTTTAATCATACCAGAGAGTGGGACTGGGCTCGTAGTGTTTACCGATGCGTCGCATCAAGGACTGGGATGTGTTTAATGTAGAACGATCGAGTTGTTGCTTATGCTTCGAGATAGTTGAGGATTCATGAGCATAACTACCCAACTCATGATCTTGAGTTAGCAGCGGTGGTATTTGCATTCAAGAATTGGAGACACTACCTGATAGGTGAGAGTTTTGAGCTTTTTTCCGATCATAAGAATTTCAAATACTTATTTTCACAAAATAAGTTGAACATGAGATAGTGTAGATGGTTGGAGCTAATGAAGGATTATGACTTCCAGTTGCAGTATCATCCAAGAAAGGCCAACGTGGTGGCAGATGCTTTAAGTAGACAGCCTAGGGGTATTGTGGCATATATGATGGTCCGACAGTGGCAGCTATTGGAGGCAGCTTCGGAGTATGACTTCGATTTGGCAACTCGGGAGCATAGGCAGCTGTTATTAGGGAGTGTGGTCTTACGACCCACTCTGGTGAGCCGAATCATTAGCGAATAAGGTAATGATCAGTGGTACCGTGACAGAGTTGCAGAAGTGCAATAAGGAGAAAACGTGGATATGTATGTAGGGGAAGATGGCGATTTGAGGTTCAAGGGTCGCTTGTGTGTTCCGGAGAAAGCTGATCTGAGAAAGGACATCTTGAATGAGGTGCATCGTAGTAGGTATACTATACATCCTAGAGAGAAGAAAATGTATCGGGATTTCAAACGACATTTATGGTGGTCAGGAATTAAGTGTAGCGTTGCAGAGTTCGTGCATACATACTTTACTTGTTAGCAAGTAAAGGCAGAACATCGAAAACCAGCAGGTACTTTGCAGTCCCTAGATATAACCAAGTGAAAATGGGAGAATATATCTGTGGATTTCATCGACGGATTACCCAAGACAGGGAAGGGAAACAACTCTATTTGGGTGATCGTGGATAGACTGACCAAGTGCGCATAATTTGTGCCAGTCAAGAAGATATATACCACAGAGCAGTTGGCTTCATTGTATGTGAAGTAGATAGTTTTATATCATGGAGTCCCAGTCTCAGTGGTGTCGGACTGGGATACTTCGTTTACCTAAAAGTATTGGAGAGCTTTTCAAGATGCTATGGGAATGCAGCTTAACTTTAGCACGACTTTTCATCCTCAAACAAACAGGCAGACGGAGAGAGTTAACCAAGTGTTGGAAGATATACTCTATTGTGTTGTGTTAGACTTTAAGGGTAATTGGGAAGATTCATTACCACTTGTTGAGTTTGCCTACAACAACAGTTACCAAACCAGCATCGAGACGACACCGTTTGAAGCGATGTACGGGAGACCATGCAGATCTCCAGTATATTGGGAAAAAATTGGAGAGTCGAAACTCCCAAGATCAGAAACCGTGCAGCAGACTACTGATAAGATAGCCTTAATCAGGGAGCGTATGTATGCAAAACAAAGTCGACAGAAAAGCTACGTCGATCAGAGGCATAAGGAACTTGAGTTTGAAGTAGGTGATCAAGTACTTGTGAAGGTATCACTGATGAAGGGTGTTCTACAGTTCAGTAAGAAAGGAAAGTTATCGCTGCGTTTCGTTGGACCTTTTCCTATCTTAGAAAGAGTAGAGAAAGTGGCTTACTGGTTAGCTTTACCAAATCAGTTAGTAGGAGTTCATGATGTTTTCCATATGTCTATGCTTCAAAAGCATCTCAGATATGAGGATTGTCCAGCGATGGTTAATTTCCACGAGTTAGAGTTGCAACCAGGAGCAACCTATGCAGAGAAGCCTTATAGGATTCTCGACTATAAAGAGCAGAAGCTTAGGTTAAGATCAATACCTTGGGTGAAGGTTCAGTGGCATCATCATGATGAGCGTGAGGCCACATGTGAGAGAAAAGAGGAGATGCGTGCGAGCTACCTGGATCTTTTTGTAGAGGTATGTGCGATTTCGAGGACGAAATCCTCTTTTAGGGGGTAGATTGTAATACTCTTATTCCTTAATTTACTAATATTGGGGGCAGCCCACTTTTGTTAAGGGCACCCTGTTATAGTTTTAGCAAGTTTGGGTTTATATTAGTTATAAATATAACTAATCCCAAACCCCTCCCTTTTTGTTTTGATCGACTAAGAGAGAGGGAGAGCAAGAAAGAGAGGATCGACTAGGGTTGGAGGCAAGGAAACTTTAAATATCTTGAAAGTTGATCGAGGAAGAATCGTGTGCGTGGAAGAAGGGGATGAAGGCTTCAAGTGTAGGGATTCTTCTTCTTCCTTGCGATTGCGGAGAAGGTTTTACTTTGAGGTAAGTAGTAACTTGCTCTTTTGGTGTAGATTTAGATTTTCTATGATGTTGGTATGCTTTCTTAATGATTGAATACATGAAAACCTATTTTATATGTTGTTTTTATGCTAACTATATGAATGAATGCAAGTAATCCATTATCATACGATGTGAACATGTTTTTAATGGTTAGAATGCATGGAATCTATGAATATTTGATGGACATATGATTCCTTAAGATTGTAGGTGAGAAAAACCATATTCCTCAGAGTTTTGTTGAAGAACAAAACCCAGAGTCGTGAGAAAACCCAGAGGGGGTATTGATACCAGCTCTTCCCTGAGCAACAGATGGGGCTAGTATCGATACCCCTCTGGTGGGTACCGATACTGTCAACATTTGATGCATAATGTGAGTGGGTATCGATACCTACTGACTTTTGACCCTGAATGTGTTTTTTTTAAGTTTCTTCTCAATATTTAGTTTATGTATGGAGGAAATCATATTGATATATAACATGCTAATAAAAATATGTGTTTATGAGTATAGAGTGCATATTAATTTCTTTGAGAACTACTCACATGATGATGAACACTTGTAAACATATAAATTATGTATGAATTCTCCATAATCTAATGAGTGGATAAATAACTTGTTTAGCTTGTATGCAAACATAGTTTATGTGAAACCCCGTAAACCGACTCCCGTGGCTCAACCCAAACAATAAAATGTATATATATATACTGATGTATGCATATAAATTATTTTAAACTTGGTTTGGGGGCCACGGGTAACCTGACCCGCGACCTAACCCGCGACTAGGGCCAGCCCTAACCCCCCCCAACCGTCCCTCTCTTTTAGTAAAGAAAAAAAAACATAGAAAGAAAGAAAGAGAGATGAGGGAGTGCGTTGAGAGGAGAGAGCTAGAGAGAAAGAGTGCGTGAGAGAGATTAAGAGGGAGACTCGATAGAGAGAGAGGGAGAGGGAGTGCGTTGAGAGGAGGAGAAATTTAGGGAGGAAGAGAGATCGTAGAGAAGAAGAGAAGAGCAACAACAGGTGCCGTTTCAGCTGCTGCTGAGAGGAGAAAAAAGAAGGGGCAGCTGCTGCAGCAGAACGTGAGGAGAAAGGGATTTCAGCCCATTCTCCCCCCTCTTAATCTTCTTATTTGGGGTAATTTTTCTAACCCTAAAACCCCAAATTTCTGCTGATTTCTTTTTGTATTAACTTAGGGTTTTTTTGTTCTACTTCATTTATTGTTGTAGATCTTGTTAGAGGAGCTTGATTGATGGAGGAGATAATTGTTTTGGCCTGATTTTGAGGATTGAGGTAAGATTGTAACCTCTTTTTCTNAAGAAAAATAATAAGAAATAGTAAAAGCCATTAAGCCCATGAAATCACTAAAAAGAATTCAATAGCATAATGTAGACACAAGTCTTTTAGTATCTTGGTGTCTTTTAATTCATTTACATCTTCAAGCTTTTGAATGGAAAATAAAAATTGGTTATAAGGATTATTTTGAAGCTAAGAACTAAGTTCTTATGAGAGTTTAAAGCTTAACACAACAGACTTGGGTTTGAAACCCTTGATTTGTGATGCCAATCAAAGTGGAAGAAGAGGGTTTTAGTGGATTATTATTGGTGGAGGTAAGATCTAGCTATAAAATCAGTTTTTTGGTTGTTTTGATGAAGAAAATTTTGAGGTTTTTGAAGTAAAATGAAAATTAATGTTGTAGGATAGATCTTGGAGCTTTATCTATATTTTAAGAGGTGCTTTAGTAGTTGTTTCAAGTTATTAATCATCTAAGGTGAGTTTCCTTTCAAATTTGAGTTGAAATCAAGTTATTTAAGGTTGTATGTTTAGTGGTTTTCATGGAAAACAAAATCTGGTGTAGGAAAAATGTTTGGATGGTTCTACTGAAGTTTGGGAGTAGTTTTTGGAGGTGAACCCATCTATTTCAGGTAATGGATATAACCCTAACTTCTATTTTGATTTTTGGTGGAGTAAATGCTTGAAAAAGTAAAGTTTAGTGATCTAACCTTGTAAATTTTGGTTATAGGAAATGAATCTAATGTTGTAAATTCTGTTATGGTTGGAACTTCCTTTTGAAATCAGTTGTGGATGCTTTTGGTTGGTGTGTTTTCATATGTCATGTTGATTTTCTGACGTTTTAATCGAAGTTGAGTTGTCTTCTCGAATTTGAATTCTCAGATTTAACTGCACAACATGTACTATAATTTACATAACTTTCTCGTTTTAACTCCAAATTGTGTGCTTCTAAATCCTACTGATTCATAACATCTTAAAGTATTTGCAATAAAAATTTCATAATTTTTGGACAAGTTTACAGCTAATTATATATTTCCAAACTTCAACTACTGTTGTATGAAAACCAACTATACCTGCTAAACATATTGTTAATCAACATTTTTCTCATATCTTGAATTGTTTTATGATTTTGACGCATTCATTGAAAGTCTCTAGGTGTTATCTTTCCAATGCTTTTGGTTTCAATATTTTTCGAATTTCCTACAATCTTTAGCGATTAGTCTCCTAAAACTATTCTGTTTTCTTGATTTCTTATCTGAGGCTATTTTTTGGTAAATCTTGTTTACTAAATGTTTCCAATAAATTCTAAGTTTATTTATCTGAAAATATATTTGAAAGTCCTTTCTAAAAGGTATATAGTCTCTGAATTTTGACTTATGGTTTATTTATTGTGATTTGTTCTTGTTGTTTGGTAAGGTTTTAAGAGCCATAACCAGGCCTTGAAACTTTAGTATGGGTTTTCTAAACTCTTAGGAACCCAATACTGTGGTTTTTCTTAACCTTTATGCTTTTGGGTGTTTGAGTTTGAGACTCTAGCACTCTATTTATCTTTATTTTAAAATTTCTTTAGTTATAAGTATTAGGACCTAATGTTTGTTATCTTGCTTGTTTTCTCTAGCTTCTGAGTTAGGAGGGTCGAACGGTTTGGGTGATCTGAGTCCTAAGTTTCTTTATCATTGAGGTAGGTGGTCAATTCATCTTAATAGCACCCAACCATTTTAAATGCATGTTTCGAACTAATATGTATGTACTTTCTTGTATACAAGGCACGGCATGTGATTTATGGATAACAACAAACTTATGATATGAAGAAAGCATTGAGAAACTGATTTTAATATGGAAAAATGCATGCTTGTTTATTTATCACGTTTATGAAATATTTCTCATGGATTGTGACTTCAAATCTTTATATTTTACTTGTGTGGATAAAATGATGGTTCTGTTGGGAAAACCATGTTTTACATGTGTAGATGAAATTGTGTTTGATATATTGAAAACCTTTGGAAGGTACTAGAATCTGTTTTATCGAGTGTTTTCTCGATGTGAAACCCAACATTAAAAAGGTGATAAAAAGGAATTCCTTTCCGTGATCGCCTAAAGATGGTAGTGGCGTTTCACTACCGAGCTTGATAGGGTTCACGACGACACGGAGAACTGTGTATGCCTTAGGTGGACTAGTGCCTGTGTTACTTCCACTCAGATTCCCGCCGAGTGATCTGTGTGTGTTGGCCGCCAGGGTTCCTCACTCTTACAGGGGTAGGTGAGTTGGTTTGCCAGGTCCCACAGACTCAGGTGCATGGGTTAGCCTGCCAGGGATCCTCACCCTTACGAGGGTGGGTGAGTTGGTTTGCCATGGTCCGGCACCCTATGGGTGAGTGTGTTTGGCTTGCCAGGGATCCTCACCCTTACGAGGGTGGGTGAGTTGGTTTGCCATGGTCCCGCACCCTATGGGTGAGCGAGTTGGCTTGCCAGGGATCTCACCCTTACGAGGGTGGGTGAGTTGGCTTTCCATGGTTCCTCATCCTTAGGACCAGTTACACTTCTTGTATGTGGATTTCAAAAGAAATGAATTTTCAAAAAGGGATTTCTATAAAAAGGACTTTGGTTTTCAAAAGGGTTTTTCCAAAATAGTTTTCGAACTTTAACTTAAAAGACACACAACCTATATATATATATATATATATATATATATACTACTATATATTATCACTAAGGTAAGCTTGGGAGAGGTTGAGGACTTTCTACAAGGAGGGTGGATCATACTTATCCGGATGTGGTACACCATCTGAGACCTTTCTAGGAGTTCTTGTCTTTCGGGCGGTATGGGACGTCAGGGAGACAGGTGCATCTAGGGAAGTCTGGAAAGTCACGATTATTTCCTGGTAAACCATGTTTATTGGTGGTGTTGAGTAACTAGTTTAGCTGAGGTTCGCATGCCTGCCCGATAGGTGTTAGACGCAAGGGAAGGTTGTCGGGGAACCTTCTCTGGATTAATTGGGGGCCCTTGTCTAGTCTGCAGTCGTCAAATTGTGCGCACTTCGTATCTGATCTTGAAGTAACTCTGACTGGGGTAACCCGGTCGTGTTCCTTGGCTATGCTAGTAGAAGTACACTACTATTGTTTATATATGTATATACAGGATTTTCTTTGATGTTTCAATCAACTATATGTTATGCATTACTTTATAAATATTTCTGAATTGTTTATCAGATTAATCGCTGCATGTGATGGTATTAGGATGGTTGATCTACCTATTGAGTTTCTTACCCATTATTTTTGTGGTTTTTTACAATTGACGTTTGAGGATCGAATTAAGATCCTTGGTGGTGCTGTAACGTGAGTACTTGGTGAGGAATTCCATATTTTGTGTTTGATGTGGGTTTCCCTCTCGTTAGTCAATGGATGGTTTACTACGTCTATTTATGCTTTTAAGGCTCGAGTTGTGAGCTTTATGCTTCTTTAGTTTGTATATGAACAATTTTTGCTACTTTATATGTTTCTCTTTATATATATATATGTATAACAAGAACAACAAATATAATTATATATCATATCACAAATATATCTATGTTAAGTGAAAGAATGAATGGCATAGTTATTTGCAGGTGACTTAGAGGATGAAATAATTTTAGACAACGTTCTCTTGACAGGTCTTTCCTGGTCCCATGTTATTGGGATTTGAGTAGAAAACAATGGGTGGCAATTTTTATGCATACTTTTAGTTTTATTTGCTTCCGCTGTGTATTTCCTTTTGTATGCACTGTGTTTATCAGGTGTACTTAGTCTAGTTTACAGAGGAGACTCTGCTGAATTTGAGTCTCGTTGTAGATTGATGGTAATGTCCCGTGTTTTGGGTTACGGGGCGTTACAAATGGTATCAGAGCATTGTTAGCTCTGAGTAGACCCAATAACAAGATAAAAGCCACCAAGATTAATTTTCACCATTAAAATTTCATCCAAAACAGAAAAAGAGGTTACATTCTGACCTCAATCCTCAAAATCAGGCCAAAACAATCATCTCCTCCATCAATCAAGCTCCTCTAATAAGATCTACAACAATGAATGAAGTAGAACAAAAAAACCATAAGTTAATACAAAAAGTAATCAGCAGAAATTTGGGGTTTTAGGGTTAGAAAAATTACCCCAAACAAGAAGAATAAGAGGGGGGAGAATGGGCCGAGTTCCCTTTCTTCCTCTTCCTTCTTTTCTTCTTCTTCCCCTCCTTCTCCTCATGTTCTGCTGCAGCAGCTGCTGCCCCTTTTTTTTTCCTCTCAGCAGTAGCTGAAACGGCAGCTGTTGCTGCTCTTCTCTTATTCTCTACGATCTCTCTTCCTCCCTAACTCTTTCCTCCTCTCAACGCGTTCCCTCTCCCTCTCTCTCTGCCGAGTCTCCCTCTCAATCTCTCTCACGCACTCTTTCTCTCAATGCACTCCTTCATCTCTCTTTCTTTCTTTCTATGTTTTTTTTTCTTTACTAAAAGAGAGGGACGGTGGGGGGTAAGAGTTGGCCCTAGTCGCGGGTTAGGTCGCGGGTCAGGTTACCCATGGCCCCCAAACATAGTTTAAAATAATTAATATGCATACATCAGTATATATACATTTTATTGTTTCGGTTGAGCCGCGGGAGTCAGTTTACGGGGTTTCACAATCATCCCCCCTTAAAAGAAATTTCGTCCTCGAAATTTGGGGAAACTACTACACTCCCAATGTTCAAACTCTATTCTAAGTTGCACATCCACATTACTGTGTAGTTAGTGTTATCCAATTGTTGTTAGCTTAAGTCCAGCCACAAGTAATTCTACAAAATTTGGTTAGCCAAATGATGTAGATCTTCATATAAGGTCAACTAGTATTCTAGTGGTAGCTAGGTTTGTAACAACTCCACTAATAGAAAGTGTAACGCCTGTCCATCATTGAGGTCCATCTCTTAAGCACAAAATCTACGCGTTTAAACTCTAGGTTATAACGAAAAGATGCTAGCAAAACTAGTAGATCAATGGGTTCTAGCAATGGATAAAGGTGGTATTTCGTAAACGGTTTCGATAATAGTCTAAACATTTTCCTTGAAGTAGTTTATCTCCTCGTACCTCCAGTGTCGTGAAGTGCTACAATTGTCTTTATTGCGATGGATGGTTCTACCCACAAAGGTTATGTAACTTCTAGAATGGTCAAATCTGCATTCCGTAATTTACTTGGTGGTCTTTTCCACGCGGTTGCTCCGCCTCGGTTAGCTACTCCTGGCAGTGCCTTCCTACGTGGCAATTTCTCCACACGAAAAATTTGGTACTACACAAATTTAACCATATCTTAGTCACTTACATGAAGTGTCAACCATACACCCAGTGTATTCGCGTCGATGAGTCTCCCGTGATCGTCGATGCAGCTCTAGCATAACCAAGCCACCTGAGCATATTTACTAAGGCTAGATTAGAAGTATCTTGATCCTATTTGTGCCCTCAAAATTCCTTTGAGTTATTCGTTTCCATTCTATCGTATTGAGTCAATAAGATGCCTAGACCGTTTTACGGGCAATGCCAACACACAATAATAATTCTCAATACGATAGCACTAATGTTAAAGATAATTAGATCTTCGAACTCGAGAACTAATTCCTAATATCACAAAATCTATCTACCATTAACTCTTTTGGAGTGGGTTTAGTCACTAGTGAAGATACCAATGGAAATTTTCTCTAAAACTCTATCATAAGAACTGGGATAGCAACAATAGAAACAAAACAACAGTAACACAAAATTCTACAAGACCTAAGAAACCCTTAGCCTTAGTCACCGAAGAAGGCCTAAGCCAAAACAAGTACTGCTCTAGCCTTAAATATATACACTAAGATGCCACAAACCCCAAAGTTGCACTTCTTCTAAATAGATTTCACACTTCAAGAGTTTATTTGCAATGCTTAATCACTATATTTATAGTAATCCTCAAGTATATGCTTTTGCCGAATTTGTATCTTCGAATAAATTAGGATATATGACACTCAATCCCAATACAGACACTTCCGACATATTTCATTCTTCGAATCCACACATATAGTTTGGTACAATAGTTTCACATAATTTATTCACCATTAAGTGATATAATTAGATAGAATATCCTTGATTGTCTTCTTTCTCATTGTTGTCATTATCCGTATGTGAGCTAGGCTAGTAGTAAAACAACTATCTCGAAATTACTCCACAAACCTACACTTAAAATTTGTAAGTCCCCAAGAATTCATTTCAATAACTTTGATCATACAAGGTCAATCAAGTATTGCTTCAAATCTTAAATGGAAAGCCTAAGCAGACATACCCTTATGTAACATCATATATCACTTAAATTTCTCTACCGCAGATAATTTTAGGATATTTCTTCAAGGTCGTATCTATTAATTCCATAAAAGAGATTACAATTTAGAATATCCAGTCAATCCATAAAAATATAGTAAGACTCTAGTAGCATCCACATAGAGTCACAAAAAATTTACCTTAGGTATCAGTCTATAAATTCAAATTTTGAGTTACTCAATTCACTATTAAGTTCTCAAGAAACTCTAAACAAATATAGTTGATCAAGTAATCCATCAATATATCAAAATAGATGTTTCTCTCTTGATTGTAACTTCATTCCAGTTCTTGTAGTCTACTCTACCAAAACAAGATATTACTCCAACCTAGGTAGGTTACAAGAATGTGGCATTACATACTTCCAAGAGTTACCTCTACAAGGGGATCAAGTTATTTCCTCGATATAACACCCACTAAGTCTCTAATGAAATTGAAGCTTAGTCACCTCTAATAACAAAGCTAGGCACTATTCGAGCTAAATAGCAAAACCTATAAAATTTTCTCATAATTTTCCTATCTAATTCCTTACCAAGCGTGCCAAAACTTCACCAAACACTACAGTCGTCCAAAACAACACATAACACAGAGGTGTAAGCAAGGTTTAGGCCTCACCGTCACACTAGAAAAATAATAAGAAATAGTAAAAGCCATTAAGCCCATGAAATCACTAAAAAGAATTCAATAGCATAATGTAGACACAAGTCTTTTAGTATCTTGGTGTCTTTTAATTCATTTACATCTTCAAGCTTTTGAATGGAAAATAAAAATTGGTTATAAGGATTATTTTGAAGCTAAGAACTAAGTTCTTATGAGAGTTTAAAGCTTAACACAACTGATTTGGGTTTGAAACCCTTAATTTGTGATGCCAATCAAAGTGGAAGAAGAGGGTTTTAGTGGATTATTATTGGTGGAGGTAAGATCTAGCTATAAAATCAGTTTTTCGGTTGTTTTGATGAAGAAAATTTTGAGGTTTTTGAAGTAAAATGAAAATTAATGTTGTAGGATAGATCTTGGAGCTTTATCTATATTTTAAGAGGTGCTTTAGTAGTTGTTTCAAGTTATTAATCATCTAAGGTGAGTTTCCTTTCAAATTTGAGTTGAAATCAAGTTATTTAAGGTTGTATGTTTAGTGGTTTTCATGGAAAACAAAATCTGTAACTTCTATTTTGATTTTTGGTGGAGTAAATGCTTGAAAAAGTAAAGTTTAGTGATCTAACCTTGTAAATTTTGGTTATAGGAAATGAATCTAGTGTTGTAAATTTTGTTATGGTTGGAACTTCCTTTTGAAATCAGTTGTGGATGCTTTTCGTTGGTGTGTTTTCATACGTCATGTTGATTTTCTGACGTTTTAATCAAAGTTGAGTTGTCTTCTCGAATTTGAATTCTCAGATTTAACTGCGCAGCATGTACTAAAATTTACATAACTTTCTTGTTTTAACTCCAAATTGTGTGCTTCCAAATCCTATTGATTCATAACATCTTAAAGTATTTGCAGTAAACATTTCATGATTTTTGTACATGTTTACAGCTAATTATAGATTTCCAAATTTCAACTACTGTTGTATGAAAACCAACTATACCTGCTAAACATATTGTTAATCAATATTTTTCTCGTATCTCAAATTATTTTATGATTTTGACGTATCCATTGAAAGTCTAGATCTAGGTGTTATGTTTCCAATGCTTTTGGTTTCAATATTTTTCGAGTTTCCTACAATCCGTAGCGATTAGTCTCCTAAAACTGTTCTGTTTTCTTGATTTCTTATCTGAGGCTATTTTTCGGTAGATCTAGTTTACTAGATATTTCCAATAAATTCTAAGTTTACTTATCTAAAAATATATTTGAAAGTCCTTTCTAAAAGGTATATAGTCTATGCCTTTTGACTTATGGTTTATTTGTTGTGATTTGTTCTTGTTGTTTGGTAAGGTTTTAAGAGCCATAACCAGGCCTTGAAACTTTAGTATAGGTTTTCTAAACTCTTAGGAACCCAATACTGTGGTTTTTCTTAACCTTTATGCTTTTGGGTGTTTGAGTTTGAGACTCTGGCACTCTATTTATCTTTATTTTGAAATTTGTTTAGTTCTAAGTATTAGGACCTAATGTTTGTTATCTTGCTTGTTTTCTCTAGCTTCCGAGTTAGGAGGGTCGAACGGTTTGGGTGATCTGAGTCCTAAGTTTCTTTATCATTGAGGTAGGTGGTCAATTCATCTTAATAGCACCCAACCATTTTAAATGCATGTTTCGAACTAATATGTATGTACTTTCTTGTATACAAGGCACGGCATGTGATTTATGGATAACAACAAACTTATGATATGAAGAAAGCATTGAGAAACTGATTTTAATATGGAAAAATGCATGCTTGATTATATATCATGTTTATGAAATATTTCTCATGGATTGTGAATTGTTGTGACTTCAAATCTTCATATCATGACTTATGTGGATGAAATGATGGTTATGTTGGGAAAACCATGTTTTACAAGTGTAGATGAAATTGTGTTTGATATATTAAAAACCTTTGGAAGGTACTAGAATATGTTTTATCGAGTGTTTTCTCGATGTGAAACCCAACTTTAAAAAGGTGACAAAAATGAATATCTTTCCATGATCGCCTAAAGACGTTAGCGGCGTCTCACTACCAGGCTTGATTGGGTTCACGACGCCACGGAGAACAGTATATGCCTTAGGTGGACTGGTGCCTATGTTACTTCCACTTGGATTCCCACCCGAGTGATTTGTGTGTGTTAGCCGCCAGGGTTCCTCATCCTTACGGGGGTGGGTGAGTTGGTTTGCCAGGTCCCACAGACTTGGGTGTGTAGGTTGGCCTGCCAGGGATCCTCACCCTTACGAGGGTGGGTGAGTTGGTTTGCCATGGTCCCGCACCCTATGGGTGAGCGAGTTGGCTTGCTAGGGATCCTCACCCTTACGAGGGTGGGTGAGTTGGCTTACCATGGTTCGTCATCCTTAGGACCAGTTATACTTCTTATATGTGGATTTCAAAAGAAATGAACTTTCAAAAAGGGATTTCTATAAAAAGGACTTCGGTTTTCAAAAGGGTTTTTCCAAAATAGTTTTTGAACTTTAACTTAAAAGACACACAACCTATATATATACTACATATCCAAAAATCAGCCTATTTGGACAACCTTAATAAACTAAACAAAAAATAAAACCTAAAAACTTATCATGTGCCTTAGGGCACATGTTAACAAAATCCTATATTTATTTATCTACTAGGTATAACCCCGTGCCTCCGGCACGGGGCAATACCGCGTTTGCCTCTTCACACGCGCTATGCGCGTGTGATTTGGCAAATTAAGTGGCGTGTTATTTAATTTACCTCTTCATAACACAGCTTAATCTCAACAATCACTACCTAGCTCTAGCCTTCTGCCTTTCCTTTCAACAGCAATTCTACCCACACCACAATTTCCAATACGTCATCTTCCTTCACTGAACTGTACAACACTTTAACATAGTCGGTGTTCAACACTTTAGCATAGTATCAATTCTAAAAGAGATCCCAAATATGCATGAGAAAAGAGAAATTAAAAATGCTTACACTTAAGTTGACCACATCTACTGCAGTCAATCATTTTCTCCTAACTCTGTCAACCACATGAAAAACAATATTATTGTAATTGGGTAAAACCTATTGCTCCTCTCACAAATAAAACAATAAGTTATTATATTCTAAAGTATGTATTAGTCTGTTTTCAATAGAAATGTTATCCTAGTGTTCTATAGAATTTAGGCATTACTTCTTAGCAATGCAAATAAGGTGGGACCAGAAATAGTATTCAACCTATTTCATTTAATCAAATAAATACATTTCAGCATGCTTTGTTGTTTCTCTCTCTAAACAGTACATTTTTCAGAGGAATGTAATGGGATTGGTGTTTGGTGAGATGGGGTGAATCGTTGGATTCAAAGAGTGTCTAGTGGGACCGTTGGATTGTTGTTTCTCTCTCCAAGCAGTACATCTTCAGCAATTAATGAGAGGATGAGGTGTTGGAGGATTTGATGTGATAGTGGGAGGGTTTTTGAAAATTATGAGAAAAGGGAGGGAGTTTGTCGGGCGGGAAAGTGAAGATGGTGGGATTGATGGTGAGAGGACTGATCTCAACCGTTGGATGGTCTTGTGAAGATGTTTCTCAACCATTGATGGCTAACATAAACAAAATTCTTCCCTGATTTATTATATAGATATATTATCACTAAGGTAAGCTTGTGAAAGGTTGAGGACTTTCTACAAGGATGGTGGATCATGCTTATCCGGATGTGGTACACCATCTGAGACCTTTCTAGGAGTTCTTGTCTTTCGGGCGGTATGGGACGTCAGGGAGACAGGTGCATCTAGGGAAGTCTAGGAAGTCACGATTATTTCCTAGTAAACCATATTTGTTGGTGGTGTTGAGTAACTAGTTTAGCGGAGGTTCGCATGCCTACCCGATGGGTGTTAGACGCGAGGGAAGGTTGTCGGGGAACCTTCTCTGGATTAGTTGGGGTCCCTTGTCTAGTCTGCAGTCGTCAAATTGTGCACACTTGGTATCTGATCTTGAAGTAACTCTGACTGGGGTAACCCGGTCGTGTTCCTTGGCTATGCTAGCAGAAGTACACTACTATTGTTTGTATATGTATATGCAGGATTTTCTTTGATGTTTCAATCAACTATATGTTATGCATTGCTTTATAAATATTTCTGAGTTGTTTATCGGATTAATCGCTGCTTGTGATGGTATTAGGATGGTTGATCTACCTACTGAGTTTTTCACCCATTATTTTTATGGTTTTTTACAGTTGACATTTGAGGATCGAATTAAGATCCTTGGTGGTGCTGTAACGTGGGTACTTGGCGAGGGATTCCATATTTTGTGTTTGATGTGGGTTTCCCTCTCGTTAGTCAATGGATGCTTTACTACATCTATTTATGCTTTTAAGGCTCGAGTTGTAAGCTTTATGCTACTTTAGTTTGTATATGAACAATTTCTGCTACTTTATATGTTTCTCTTTATATATATATGTATAACAAGAACAACAAATATAATTATATATCATATCACAAATATATCTATGTTAAGTGAAAGAATGAATGGCATAGTTATTTGCAGGTGACTTAGAGGATGGAATAATTTTAGACAACGTTCTCTTGACAGGTCTTTCCTGGTCCCATGTTATTGGGATTTGAGTAGAAAACAATGGGTGGCAATTTTTGTGCATACTTTTAGTTTTATTTGCTTCCGCTGTGTATTTCCTTTTGTATGTACTGTGTTTATCAGGTGTGCTTAGTCTAGTTTACAGAGGAGACTCTGCCGAATTTGAGTCTCGTTGTAGACTTATGGTAATGTCCCGTGTTTTGGGTTACGGGGCGTTACAGTTTAGGTCATGTATAGGATTGGTCCTCCCCAAGCGAGGTCTACTGAATCACCAAATAAGGTCTACAAAATCACTTGACACGTAAGTAATGCTGACAGGGTTACCAGTGTTCGGGGGGATGGATTTCGAGGCGGTTTATCGAAGTCACGTGGCGCACGGCCAGTGTCTCGAGTGAACTACAGAGACGGGTGAAATGTGAGTAGTAACTAGCGTACACCGCTTGTTGCGAGAATCTAAACATAATTAAAGACCATAAAACACAATAGCCGTCAATCTCTCATGAAACTCATGGTTATCCTGAATCTAAGCCAAGGGAACCAGTAAATTTGCTGGCTAAGTTTTGACCTAGCACCATTATCCTTACAGGTCCAGGGCATCAGGCGAATACACAGGGCGGTAGAGTTCGATAGGCAAGAATAATTCCGCGGAGTTTTCTTAGATTTTTGTGAAGACATAGGAGATATTCTTTCGTTCAAGTTTAGTTCGGTTTAGACACAAGTTTAGTCCATTTTTCTTTGAGAATATTCGTTTATTTGTTTGTTCATTTGACAGCTTATCTTTAAGCAAAAAAAGTTTATTTTAGCTTTATTTTACTTGTGTATTGAATGTGAGTGCAAGCTTTTTGTTAGCTTGGTGTAACGCGTACACCCTAGAGCTACAGGTTGTTAATGGTTCCGCCGGAATGCTTGGTTCTCATTGAGTAAGGGCTGCAGACCTGAAATGTGAGGGCTGAGCATTATATTTGATCATCATCGACTTGATCTGCATCGAACCTATCTTCATCGACTTAATCTGTGTCGAACCTTTTCTTTAATAAACTTCTTCACCAGACTAAAAGATCTCAAGTAACGACAACATCGAATTTAGCTGATTCGGTGTCAACACCGACTTGAAACCCACAGGTATCTGAAGGTAAGTTTCTGAAACTCAATTATACTTTAAATTTTGCATATTAGGTTTCGCCTTTGTCTTTGAAATCTTTTAGAGGCTATAAGATAGAATTTTTTTCATCTTTCAAAGATAAAACCAAGCAAAGAAACAGTTTTTAGGTACCAAAAGCATGCAAAACAAAAGAGATCTCTACAAACTACAAGGCACAGAAAGGTTTCTAGGTTTCATCTTAAAAAACCTCAGAATTGAAAGGTTTTCGAGTTTTACCTTAAAAACCTCGAAATTGAAAGGTTTCCAGGTTTCTCCTAAAAAAAACTTTGGAATTGAAAGGTTTCCAGGTTTTAACTTAAAAAACCTTGGAATTGAAAGGTTTCTAGGTTTCACCTCAAAAAACCTAGGCATTGAAAGGTTTTCTGGTTTCACCTTAAAATAGAACCACGAAATTAAAAGGTTTCCAGGCTTCACCTAAAAAAACCTTGGCATTGAAAGGTTTCTAAGTTTTACCTCAAAATCAATGATCTCTACTATAAACACCAAATCTGGAAAGAAAACTTTAACAGATTCAGGAAAAGAAGAGTTAAATCTGGAAAGAAAACTCTAACAGATTCAGGAAAAGAAGAGTTAGATCTAGAAAGAAAACTCTGACAGATCGCTACTGTACAAATTCATTAAAAGTATTCCCTGGAAAAGAAGAGTCGAATTCCAGAAAGCTTAACGCTTCAGGGGAAAAACCAAGCTTGCTGCAGGTCAAGACGCTTACTTTCTGAAAACTATAGAAGATGACCTCTTTAAATCACCAAGAAACAAACTTCAATTGAAAAGGTTTTAACCTTAAAAAGAAGTATTCTGACTCAAAAACTATATTGGTTTTCCAGGTTTTCCCTAGAATTATAACCTTGGCAATATTTAGTTTTTCAGGTTTACCATATAATTAAATAGTTGTTTCAAAGGTTTAATGGTTTACCCTCAAAAGAAAACCTTCAAGGACCTTAAATATACACAAAGCACGGAAAGATATAGCAGAAAACTCTGACCGTATGGATTATTAGGTTTCACCCAAGAATTAAACTATAAAGTATAAGGTTATCCAAGTACGTAGTTCTTTGGAAATTAGAACACTTATAGAGAAAATATTAGTTTTCCAGGTTTGCCCAAAAATTTAAACCGTGGAGTCAAGGTTACCAGTGCTGGGTCATTTGATACATAGCCTTTGAAACAATATTGGCTTTTTTGGTTTTCCCAAGAATGATAACCATAAAAGGATCCCCGGCTGGGTCTCGGTTGTTTCCTTGGATTATTGTACTTTCATGTTTGCTCTACAATTACAACAAAGCAGGGAGGTCTCCATTGAGATCAGTTGAAATGGCCTCTATTGGTTTTTGGGTTTGCCCTGTAATTAAACCGTCAGTATCAAAGGTCTTTCAGTGAACTAGTTTTCTTGAATGCCACCCTTCGACATCGGTTTTCTTCGATTGCCCAATAATTATATCGTTTTTGCGAGATTTATTGCTTTTCCTTTCCCTCAAATGTGTATCTATGGATTTTTAAGTTTCCCTTTAAAGCAAACTTTGGACAAAAGGTTTACAAGTACAACACTTGAAACCTACTAGCTAAACAACTAAAAACTAATAAAAGGTCCTTCTTTGTGTAAAGGTTTCTCAGGTTTATCCTTAAAAAAAAACCAAAAACAAAGCTTTTTAGGGTTGCATTGTCAAGCATCCAGTGAGTAAAATAGCAAAAAATATAAGTTTTCTAGATAACAGTCTTGAAGCTTAAAAGCTTTCAAAACTAGAAAAACAACAGGATTCCTAATAGAAAAGGAATAAATACTGAACAAAGAGAAAAGTTTTCCATTGAAGGGTCTTAAAAGCTGAATAGCTTTCAGTACCTAGAAAACAAATAAAATTCCTACAAGCATAAAGGAATTGACATACAAAAAAAAAAGCTTTTTGGAAATTAGTCTTGAAGCTGAACAACTTTCAACACTTAGAAAACAACATATAATAGAGGTTTTAGGCACATAAGCAAATACACATGGGCAAATCGAAAGAAACCTCTTCACATAGCTTCACATAATTGAAGTACAGAACTAAAAACAAGGTTTTCAAGAAAACTCAAATGAAATCTCTTCTCATAAAATAAACTTGAAGCTAACAGCTTTCAGTAACAAAAGCAAAAATAAGGTTTCCAGCACATGAGCACAAGAGCACATAAGCGTACCAAAAGAAACCTTTTCCAACAAACTTGAAATTGTTTCATACAAATAGAAACAAAAAACAAACTAAAGTTTGCTAAACAAAAGAAAAATCCCAGAAAGAGAAGGAATGAGCAAGTCTAAAGAAAAAATGCAATCCAAGCAGAAAAATTTTGTTTACACTAAAAGCAGGTGCTGGAAGGAAATTTGACTCTAGCACCACATATTCCAACAACTTGCGAAGATCTGGTTTAGTGAAACAACAGGTTAGTCTCTACTTCTATAAGCTTTCATTTTATAATTCTTGAGTTTCACTTTTCAATCACAAAGAAGCTTTCAAGATAAGCCTTAAAAGTCTTGAGAAAGAAAAGCTTTTAACCAATATAAAGCCAAAAAATCTACAAAAAAGAAAAGTAGGAAAGGTTTCTGATAATTGAGGATATCAATTAGAAATTGCAGAAAACTAAAGGTTTTAAGAGGTTCCCCTTAAAACCCAGAATCTAAGAGGTTTTCGAGTTTCCCCTCAAAACCCAAATTCTAAGAGGTTTCCGGGTTTCCCCTCAAAACCCATATTATAAAAGATTTCAGCAAATCTCTCAATACTCTGAAGCAAGAAAAGTATACAAAAAACTCAAAGTAAGTGAGGGGCGCACGAAAGGAGGTAGACCTTTGGTATCACCTTGGGGGAAGCCCACCAAAGCAGGATTTCGGGCCTACCTTAAATATTAGAAAACAAATTGGTTTCTAGATTTCATCTTAAAACCTAGTATATGAAAGAAAACAAAAAAGATGTAGAAAACAGAAACTTGAAATAGTTTAAGTTCTCGGAAAAAACCTCTATCAAATCTTACAATACAAGTAAGCAAAAAAGTAGTTTTAAAATAAAACCACAACACTTTGGGTACCAATCTAAAACAAAGACGTTGTTTTCTAAACAACAACGCAGTCTACAGAGAACCTTCAAAGCACTTTAGAAAAGTTTCCAAAAAGTAAAACTTCTAACACTTTCAAAAAAGGTTAGCTGAAAATTGCAATAAGAAAACACAAGAGGTCCTGCATACGAAAGAAAGGGACCACGAAGCGAGGGCAAAAATTGCCTTCAATTAAGGAAAACCTTTTCAAAACATAGAAAGACTTTTCAGCAACAAAAAGCTAAATCAACTCCCTTTACAAATGGAATAACGCATAAAGAGAGAAGCAAATACTTTCCCAAAAAATATAAAAAATGCGTAGAAACAAGCAAACCACAGCTTAAGCACAGAAAAGTGAAAAAAATAGCGCTAACTGGGGGCAAAAGTTAAAGAAATCCCTTCAACTTTTCCCACTAGTGCTTTCCTTAAAACAGGATTACAAAATACAATGAGGTTTCCAAACAGAAACCTCTTATTTTTAGCGGGGAGAAGGGGATAATATCCCATCCAAAAGAATTTTTTCTTTTTTTAAAAATAGGATTTTCTCAATATTATTCATAATATTAAAAAAATGGAGGCAAAATGTAGGAGGACATTTTCGGATTGAGCTTACTATTAGAGAAAAGAGCTTTTTCACTAAACAAAAGAGGTTTTTGAAAGGTAAATCTGACAAAAAGAGGTTTCCGAAAGGTACCCTGATAGAAAGAAGTAAACAAACAGCTATCCAACACTTACAAACAGCTGTCAAGCACTTATAAACAGCTGTCATACACTTATAAAGTGAAAGACAGGTGTTCATTACTGATTGGCTTTGAACTGAACTTCTAAACTTGGCAAGTCTACAAATAGAGGAGCCAACCTCTCAATTGAGGACACAACTTCTGGAGCAGAGAAACCTCTCTCACTTACTCTCTCTCGAATACTCTACTTGAGAACCACTTTGTTTCTCTAAACTCTTTGAATGAAGGATCAAACCTCCTGGAAGGAATTTTGTCTCCTTCATAAATCAGTAGTGCTTTTTGGACCGACCAACTTACAAAAGTTGTGCCCCATGCTTATGTGGAATAGTCTATCAAACTACTATGTAAGTTGGAAACCCTTTTAAAACACTTTTAGGAGGGGAAAAGTGGTGGGTCACACCCTTCCACATAAGCGTCTGGCCACAGTTTTGTAAAACCTTCGGTTCAGAGTAGTGCTGTTTGGACCGACTAAGTTACAAAAGTTGTGCCTGATACTTATGTGGCATGGTTAATCCAATTGCCATGTAAGTTGGAAACCCCTTCAAAATATTTTTAAGAGGAGAAAAGTAGTGGGTCCCACCCTGCCAGATAAGCGTCGGGCATAATGTTTGTAAAACTATCGTTCCAAAAATCTTTTCTGCAAGTAGGTGGCAAAAATTTGGAGAAAGAGCTATTTTCTTTTTTTTTTATAAAGATTTTGTTAACATGTGCCATAAGGCACATGATAAGCTTAAAAGTTTTATGTTTTGTTTAGTTCCTTAAGTTTGTATATATGGGCTGATTTTTTTTATATGTATGTTATTTAAGGGTGGGACTTGGGTCGGGTCAACCTGGCCAACCCGAACCTGACCCAGTATTTGGGCAAGCATGGGCAAAGGTTATTAGGCATTTGGGCAACTATGGGCATTATTTTGCCAACCCAAAGTTAAATTTGGGCAACCATGGGCAGAAAAAATTATCAATTCAGATAACCCGCCAACCCGAGAAACTTATATATATAGATAAATATATAAAGATTTTAATTAATTTCTAAACTGGAAATAATATAGGACCTGAAAAAACACTGAAATATCACCTTTCTTTAGGTGTATGAGGAAGGGGGATCAATTTCTACCTAGTTTTCGATTCTTTTAAAAATCAATTCACAATGAGATAATATTACGACAACCAAGTAATGACTTATTCGATTCTCAAGTGCGGAATTGACCTAGAATCAAATATTTCAAGCTTGCACATTAAATCATCAACAATGAAGTATGTGACACTAAAGTTTTTGTTTACGGGGAAAATCCAAACGGAAAAAACCCCGGGACCTAGTCCAGAAATTTCCACTAAGAGTTTATAGAAATCTTACAACCGTTCACATCGGACACACGAATCCCCTCGTGCAAAACTCGACCTGTCTTTCTTCACAGCTCGAATCCACGAACCGCCTCTTTAATGGTGAGAGAGTGTGCCTCCAAGTCAGAGTCCTCCAAGTCTCACACTTGTGCTTGAATCTTCACGTTTTACTTGAAGTAAATCAAGTTTTCAGTTCGCCGGAGCTCCACCGGCGACCTCACCGGAACTTCACC
>MVGT01001045.1:156291-182387 GCA_002174775.1 Macleaya cordata | reverse complement strand
GAGTCATCCTCCATCTCAAGAACATAGAAATCAGCGGGGAAAACTAACTCGTTCACCTGCACTAAAACATCCTCCAAAACACCTTTTGTATAAGCGTTAGACCGGTCGGCGAGTTGAATAACTACACTGGTTTCCTTAAGTGAACCAAGATTTAAAGAAGCATAAATAGAATAAGGCATGACATTAATAGATGCTCCTAAATCTAACATAGCTTTTTCAAACCTGGTGTTGCCGATTGTGCATGGTACGGTAAAACTCCCTGGATCTTTGCATTTTGGGGGAAGCTTCTTTTGTAAAATAACGGATACATTCTCCCCCACACTTACTATCTTATTACCCTTTAATTTACGCTTGGTGGTGCACAGCTCTTTGAGGAATTTTGCATAGCGTGGCACTTGTTTAATGGCATCTAAGAGAGGTATATTCACTTGTACTCTCTTTCATGTTCTTCTTTCTTAGACTTTGCAAACCTGCTAGGAAAAGGTGGAGAAGAAACATAGTAGAATTAGGAACCTTAAAATTTACCTTAGGTGCCGAAGAAGCCTCAATAGGAGTTGTAGCCTCATCCTTTTCAAAAGTTGAATCCTTTTCATGTTCTGCCTCATCCACCGTTGCCTTTGCTCTTTTTGGTGCTTTTGGTGCTTCCTCAAGTTGTTTTCCATTCCTCAAAGTCATAGAACTTGCATTCTCTCTGGGATTGATCGTAGTTTGGGATGGAAGTTTTCCAGATCCATGTGCTTCTAATCTGCCCACGGTACTAGCCAATTGGCTCACTTGCGTCTCCAAGTACTTGATAGTTGTCCTTTCTTTCTGTTGAAATTGCAAAGAGTTAGTAGCTAAAGATTTAACTATATCCTCAAGAGATGTACCTTGGCCTTGAGACACGGGTTGTGGCCGAGGTTGATATGGTAGTTGCGACCTTGGTTGATTGAAACCAGGTGGATGATTGAAATTGGCATTAGGAGCAGCTTGTTGATGATTTCCCGAATAACTAAAATTAGGATGATCCCTCCATTCAACATTGTAAGTATTGGAAAAAGGATCATACTTCTGTCTTTGTACCTGCTGCCCTTGAAACCCTCCTAGAGCATTGGCTTGCTCCAAATTATTTTCTTGCAAAGATGGGCATATATCAGTTGGATGACCTACCATAGAGCATACTCTACACATTTTTGATTGTTGGATAGTACCCACAACTATTTGTTGAACCAGTGAGGTGAGGTTAGCTAGTTGTTGCTCAATATTGGATGTAGTGCTAACCTCATTCACCTTCCTTGGTGGAAATTCTAATCGGTTGCTAAACTGTTGTGAATTAGCCGCCATATTAGCTATCAAATTTTTTGTTGCCATAGGTGTCTTGTCAACAAAAGCTCCTCCACTTGCAGCATCTATCATTCTCTTTTCCATTGGCATAAGACCTTCATAAAAATATTAAATTAGGAGCTGCTCACTAATCTGGTGATGAAGGCAAGATGCACATAAATTCTTGAATCTCTCCCAATACTCATATAAACTCTCTCCATTTTGTTGTCGAACACCACATATTTCTTTCCTAATGTTTGTGGCCTTGGATGCAGGGAAATACTTCTCAAGAAACAGTTTCTTCATCTCATTCCATGTGATAATGGTGCCGGATGATAGATCATAAAGCCACTCCTTTGCATTATCTGCTAAAGAGAATGGAAAAGCTCTCAACTTAATTTGCTCTTCAGAGACTGTTGTTGGTTTCATTCTTGAACACACCACATGAAACTCCTTGAGGTGCTTGTTTGGATCTTCACCTGCAAAACCATGGAAAGTTGGTAGAAGATGTATCATTCCTAATTTGAGCTCAACAGAACCCTCAAGTTGAGGAATCTGAATGCAAAGAGGCTGCTTGTCTAAATCTGGTGCCGCCAACAACTTAAGTGTTATATTGTTCCCTGCCATATCCTTTTGCTCGAATTTAACTAACTGGTTTGAAGAGTCCCTTGGTGGACTAGGTGGAAGGAAGTATGTAATGCTCGAGTGTATTCATGTGGTGTGGAAATTGGATGTGAAGATGATGGTGAAGGTGGAAAAGGTGCAAATTGCTCTTTTGACCTCAAATAAGATGATGTGAATTCCAATATCCCTTTAAGCCTTTGGTCTACCTCTTCACCAGTAAGCTCGGACATTCATTCATAAAATACTTAAAAAAAATAAACCAAAAACTATTTAGACAACTACTAAAATAGGAAACAAAATAAAAATAAATAACGAATTAATTAGGAAAAACAATCTCCGGCGACATGACGCCAAAATTGATACGCTAAAAAGTGTATCACTTAAATCCCTGCACTAAGTAAGATCGTTATTGAGTATAGTAGTAAGCAAGGGTCATTCCCGCAGAAGATTGTTCCTAATTTATAAGTTATTGACACAAAACAAACCAAAATTGACTAGAGATTAAAATGAAATTCAAAAACCTACTTAAACTGAATAGAAATAACTAAGACTATATAGACACACTAAAGACACACTAAACACGTTGCAAGTAAAATTGGGGGGGATTGGCTACGATTTGATATGTAAACAAATTAAAGGAAAACCACTAGCTAAATTAGAATCTAAGAAAAACAGAATTTAAAAGGTCAAGTAAATATGATGAGAAATATGGTTAAGAGATCATTCGCCACCTCTAAACATGATTAATAGTTAATGATTAGAATTATCTTTCACTCTCTTTTGAAATTAATAACCCTAACTTCTTTTTGTTTGTTTTTTTTTCTTTGTACGCAGCCTTCTCTTAGTTAAAACCGACCTAAACTCTAAACTGCTTCCAAATTGTAATCTGGTCAAGGGAATCAATTTGATGACATCATGTTGATGTTATTAATACTCTATTACAAATTAAATCATGGCAGCCCTTATAAAATTATGCTGGTGCCTTTATCAATTTTGATTAGTTCAACTAATTTTGTTCTTCAATTGATTTGCTCCACGACATTCGCCAAATGTTGTAACTTGTCAATTTTTACCGCATTTTGACCGCTTCACTTACATTCCCTACACATAACCAAAATACACTTAATTAATTCAAATAGAATAAAATACTTAACTAACTAATGTAAATATAGACGTATTAAATGTTATATATGTGTGCTTATCAAAACCCTAAGTTAATAAAAAAGAAATCAGCAGAAATTAGGGGTTTTTAGGGTTAGAAAATCACCCTAAACAAGAAGAATAAGAGGGGGAGATTGGGGTCGAACTCCTCTCTCAATCCCCCACTCGATTTCTCTCTTCTTTCTCCCTCCTTCACCTTCTTCCTCTTATCCACGTCTCTCTCTCTTCCTATTTTTTTTTCTCCTATAGCTGCTACTGCTGCTGCCCCCCTTTCTTTCTCCTCTCCAACGTCCTCTCCCTCTCTCTCTCTCTCTCTCTCTCTTTCTCTCCCTCTCTCACTCTCTAACGATTTCTTTTTTTCTCTCTTTTCTTTTGTTTTGTTTCTTTTCTTTCTTTTTTTTTTGATCAGCACATAGCTGATTGGAGAAGAGGACGGTGGGTTAAAACCCACGGGCAGAACCTAGGTCACAGGTTGAGCCGCAAGTTTGGCCAACCCATGACCCAATACTTTGGTGTAAAATCCCTTTCTTTTTTCTTTTTTCTTTTTTCTTTTTTTTTATTCTTCTGTGACAAGAATATACCTTCAAGGTGTAGAGTTCAACTCCAAAATTTGTAAATCTTCAAAGTACATCTCCTTAATTAATTTTGTGCACAAGTATATAACCCACAAAAATTACAATAATACCCCTCAAATGTGTGTGTTTCTTGTGCACCATGCCACATATTTCGCCCCAAAAAGAAAAGTCATTGACTCGTTGGGTATACTCTTGTCACAGCGACAAGAGTATCTGTGTGTGTGGGTTGGCCTACCAGGGATCCTCACCCTTACGAGGGTGGGTGAGTTGGTTTGCCATGGTCCCGCACCCTACGGGTGAGTGTGTTTGGCTTGCCAAGAATCCTCACCCTTACGAGGGTGGGTGAGTTGGTTTGCCATGGTCCCGCACCCTATGGGTGAGCGAGTTGGCTTGTGATAGTTCCTCACCCTTACGAGGGTGGGTGAGTTGGTTTGCCATGGTCCCGCACCCTATGGGTGAGCGAGTTGGCTTGTGATAGTTCCTCACCCTTACGAGGGTGGGTGAGTTGGCTTGCCGTAGTTCCTCATCCTTAGGACCAGTTACACTTCTTGTATCTAGATTTCAAAATAAATGAATTTTCAAAAAGGGGATTTCTACAAAAAGAACTTTGGTTTTCAAAAGGGTTTTTCCAAAATAGTTTTCGAACTTTAACTTAAAAGACACACAACCTATATATATATACTACTATATATTATCACTAAGGTAAGCTTGTGAAAGGTCGGGGACTCTCTACAAGGATGGTGGATCATGTTTATCCAGATGTGGTACACCATCTGAGACTTTGCTAGGTGTTTTTATCTTCAGGGCGGTATAGGACGTCAGGGAGACAGGTTCATCTAGGGAAGTCTGGGAAGTCACGATTATTTCCTGGTAAACCATGTTTGTTGGTGGTGTTGAGTAACTAGTTTAGTTGAGGTTCGCATGCCTGCCCGATGGGTGTTAGATGTGAGGGAAGGTTGTCAGGAAACCTTCTTTGGATTAGTTGGGGGCCTTTATCTAGTCTGCAGTCGTCAAATTTTGTGCACTTTGTATCTGATCTTGAAGTAATTCTGACTGGGGTAACTCGGTCGTGTTCCTTAGCTATGCTAGCAGAAGTACACTACTATTATTTGTATATGTATATGCAGGTTTTCTTTGATGTTTTAATCAACTATATGTTATGCATTGCTTTATAAATATTTCTGAATTGTTTATCGGATTAATCGTTGCATGTGATGGTATTAGGATGGTTGATCTACCTACTGAGTTTCTCACCCAATTATTCTCCTGATTTTACAGTTGACATTTGAGCATCGAGTTAGGATTCTTAGTGGCGCTGTGGCGTGGTTTACTGGGCGAGGGATTCCTTATTTTGTGGTGGAGGTAGGTCTCCCTCTCTTCAGTCACAGTGGATGATTTACTACTTCTAATTCTCTTACTTGAGACTTATGCTTTATGGCTTAGTTGTGAACATTATGTTACTTTTGTTTTTTTATATGAATGCGACTTTTACTTTATCTTCTTCTCGCTATATATATTTTGACAGAAAACAACAAACATAACTATATATTATATCACAAATATATCCATATTAAGTGAAAGAATGAATGGCATAGTTATTTGCAGGTGACTTAGAGGATGGAATAATCTTAGATAATGTTCTCTTGACATGTCTCTCCTAGTCCTACATTGTTGGGATTTTAGTTGAAAAAAAATGGGTGGCAAATTTGTGCATGCTTTTAGTTTTATATGCTTCCGTTGTGTATTTCCGTCTGTATGCACTGTGTTTATCAGGTGAGAAAAGGTCCAATTTACAGGGGAGACTCTGCCGGATTTTAGTCTTGTTGTAGACTGATGGTAATGTCCCGTGAGTTGGGTTACGGGGCGTTACAGTTCTATAGGCAAGAATAAGTCTGCGGAGTTTTCCTAGATTTCTGTGAAGACATAGGAGATATTCTTTTATTCAAATTTAGTTTGATTTGGACACATATTTAGTCCATTACTCTTTGAGAATATTCGTTCATTCGTTTGTTCATTTGACAGCTTATCTTTAAGTTAATAAACTATTATTCAGCTTTATTTTACTTGTATATTGAATGTGTGCAAGCTTGGTGTAACGCGTACACCTTAAAGCTATAGGTTGTTAATGGTTCTGCCGGAATGCTTAGTTCTCATTGAGAAATGGCTGCAGACCTGAAATGTGAGGGCGGTGCATTATACCATTAGCACCCAATTTTTCCATTAGGAAATGTTCAGTATGGAGCATAGTAAAAACCATTGTAAGGAGGTGATGTTCCCACTCCAGAACCTTTTTATCACTCTAGAACTATGCTTCAGTGGTTTCGTTCCATAGAGATTGAGACATTTTTGGAACATGGTTTGTTCTAGAGGCTTTCTGAACATTAAGGCATTTTTTTAATAAAACGCTTATACGTTTCCACACTCAAGGTACTTAGTTATGGACTTTTCATGAAAAAAAAGCAAATACTAATTAATAGTTGCACCTCATCAGAAAGAAAGATGGATGTTGTCCACTACAGTCAGATCAGGCTACAAAAGAATCTTATAATCAAGAAACCATTAAAAAAACTACTCCAAGCTTTCCCACATATAAAGCAGCAGGAATAATTTAAATTGAATCTCAAATTGATTAAAATTTTTACAAAAAACACAGGTCAGAAGGATTGTGAATCAATGGGCACCCAATTTGAGAGGGGACTGAAGATCAAATCGTATATGCATTTTACTGCAATGTAAAATTCCAACTGCAATGGATGCTACAGATGATGTGGATAAATATATCAGTACACACTCATAACTCAAAATTATTGAAACTTCAGACTCATATACATTAGCAGGTAAAAAAAAACCCAAAAAAGCATGACTACTTCCAGATTCTAGAACTAATAATTAATCTAGTGTTTGCAAGGTGGAACCTTATCATATACAAGCCGCATACATGTGCACTGCACATGCTTGAAAAGAGTATGTGTATTGTTAAAAATAAATTTAATTAATTTTTTTAACAATAATATGTGTATGTTATGTAATGTGAAAAAGAGTGATTAAAGTTTAATTAATGTTATTCCCGCTCCTGCTCGTTACTTAGGTTACTTAGCTTCTGATCTAATCAACCTTAAGAATAACACTTGGGAATACTAAGGGCCCATTTGGTTCGTGATCCAAAAACTTGTTTTCAAAAACTAATTTACACCTATAATAATATGCATCTTGTACTACATTCAAAACTGTTTTTGGATTTACAATAAAATCATGTAGGATTTTGTAAAACAAAAAAATGTTGTTTTATGTATTTTCAATGAAATCATATAGGATTTTATAGTAAAGTGAAAATACAATTTTAGATATGATACAATATATAGTTTAGTTCAAGTGTAAATTAGTTTTTGAAAACAAGTTTTTGGATCGCGAACCAAACGGGCCCTAATCTTCTTCATAGTACTTTTGACACCCAAAGAGCTAAAAAAACTCAAATATATTTATATTCCAACAAAGGGAGAAAACACAATATCAAGTGGATTCACACACCAAAAAAGAATAACATCGTTAAATATGCTTATAACACCTGTTTAATCCTCTAAGAACTAACATTTCTTAGTTCAAATGGCAGAACTTAAGTCTTATTGACCTTATTGTAAAATGTTAATGAAACTACTGAAAACTTAATTTTAACTTGTCCTGCTACTGCATCTATTTGGTTTGGGCTTAACTATTCCCAATGCACACCAGTGTCTCTTATCAAAGAAATTCAAGCCAATATAACTTTTCATGAAATTTTATCAGAGCCAGGACTTGGTACAGAACAGTTCCCTTAGTAGAATCGAAGTTGTTGAGGCTTAAGCCCTTAAAGAAGCAATCAACTGGGCAACATCTTTATCTCAACTGAAGATCCATATCTACAGTGGCGAATCTACCATTTTTCTTTTTCGGGCTAGGTAAAGTGGCCAATCACGTAAATCTAAAACATAAAAGATGAGCGAAATTGCAACATACCTTATTGCGACACTATTACAAGCTAATTTTTTAGGGCTCATATGGAGATGATTCATGGGTTAATTTTCACTGATGATGTTATCCATACCATGTAGATCATCATATCTGAAAATCAATTTGTTCTCAAAGTTCTGATCCCATCAAAAGTTTATTGAAAAAGGTCTATAAAATTGATTAAAATTTTCCAATTTAATAGGTTGATTTAAGGGTGTTAAATTTTTTAGAATGGGTTGATTCTTGAATGTGGTGATCTACATGATGAGAAGAACATCTTCACTGAAATCAACCATTGAATCATCTCCATATAGGACCCACAAAAGTGTGTTGCAATAGCGTTCCAATAAGGTACATTGCAATATCCCTCCTCAAAGATAAAATCCATAAAATTCAGTAACCTGTTCCCTATCTTTGTTTCTATTGCATTCTATCTCATTGTATGACATTCTGTTCTGCGATATTTGAGAATCACCGTTAATACCTCAGTGTAGATCCAAACGGATATTCCATTTCACAATTCGTATCTGAAATATTTAGCAACTATTCGATAATATTAGATTCGATCCGATAAGTTAATCTAATTTAGACATTATCCAAAATTCGATAGTATTGAACTTAATTTTGGACTATATCCGAACATTTTTTTTCTATTTTGTATATACTAATACTTATTTTTAACGGCGCAATGTCCTTAATATTCGAATGCGTATCTGATAATCTTTATTATCTAAAAAAAAAAAGATTCAATAGCCAAATCTAATATCCAAGATTTCGAATAATATTTAAAAATTCGGATACAAATTCGAATCGAATTTAGATTTTCGACTATCCATGGACATCCTTAATTTCAATCCCATGTAGTATAAATTCCTGGTTCCGCTCGCTATATATTTCATCTGTTAGGGTGTTCAAATTAGAGGATTTAAAATAAAGAAATCATAATTTTTTAAACTTCTAAGTAGAGATGGTTAGTCCCACATTTAACTTATGGTGACCATTAGCACCCAATTTTTCCATTAAGAAGTGATCAGCATGGAGCATAGTAAGAACCATTGTAAGGAAGTGATGCTCCCACCCTAGAGCCTTTTTCTCGCTCTAGAACTGTGCTTTTGTGGTTTCGTGCTGAAGGCTCTCCAGAGAATGGTAGAGATTGAGACATTTTTGGAACATGGTTTGTTCTAGAGGCTTTCTGAACATTAAGGCATTTTTTCATTGGGCGCTTCCATGTTTCCACACTCAAGTTATTTAGTTATAGACTTTGCATAATAAAATAGCAAATACTAATTAATAGTTGCAACTCATCAGAAAGAAAGATGGATGTGGTCCCTTACAGTCAGGTCAGGCTACAAAATTATCTTATAATCAAAAAACTGTTACAAAAACCTACTCCAAGATTCACCACATATAAAACAGCAGGATTGCTTTCAATTGAATCTCAAATTGATTATAGTTTTTACAAGAAACACAGGTCAGAAGGATTATGAATCAATGGGCACCAAATTTGAGAGGGGATTGAAGATCAATTTAACCCAAATCGTATATGCATTTTATTGCAATGTAAAATTCCAACTGCAATGGATGCTACAGATGATGTGGATAAATATATCAGTGCATACCCACAACTCAAAATTATTGAAACTTCAACTCATCTACATTAGCAGGTAAAAAACCCCCCAAAGAAGCATGACTACTTCCAGATTTAAGAACTAACAATAAATCTAGCACTACAAGAAAGATGGGTTTTAGTGGCCAAGTTTTTACCGGCGGCCAGTAAAATGGCCATTAAAGATACCTTTTACCGGTGGTTTAAGATGTCCGCCACTAATTGAAACCTTTTATCGGCGTCCAGAAACTTGTCGTCGCTAAATGTAAGGTTTTACTGGTGACCAGGAGCTTGTCGTAGCTAAATGTAAGGTTTTACCGGCGGCCGGAAAAAGGACGTCGCTAATTTGACTTTTTTACCTGCAGGTAAAAACTGTCGCCACTAATTTTTATTTGTTACCAGCGGCCAACATATATCGCTGCTAATTTGAACCTTTTACCGGCGGCTATATAACTGTCGTCGCTAATTAGAACCTTTTACCGGTAGACCTATAAACATATTACCGGTGGTTTTTCTGGCCCCCGGTAAATATTTTATGCTTTTACCGGCCAATTCCAATTGACCCCCCCGCTAATAGTACAAAATCTACAACTATTCCCTCATGCCTAATGCCATGCCCCTTGTCTAAATGTCGTGCACAATGCCACCATTCACCGTACCATGACCATTTTTCAAGTTTGTCACGTTGTCACGATTATATCTGTTACAGGCCTTCATTAAATGTGATAAAGATACTGAATTAAAATTAAATAAGTTTATTATGATTATAAACGTAACAAATGTTAGATATTTCACGTTTTCTAAAATTCACGAAGGGTATTAACGGCATTATTTTAGGGCTAACGTTTCCCTCTTCTCTAAAATTTTTGTTTCCCTCGAACTCTTCTCTAAAATTTTCGTTTTCCTCTTCTCTAAATTTTTTGTTTCCCTCTTTAATGTAAGAGATTTCCATCTCGATCTCTTATTTCTCATCTCTTAAAACAACAAATTAGATAGCATAAACTCTTTTAGGGTTTCCTTGTCTCTCTCTAGTCTCTACTAACTCTCTGTACCATTTTGGGCATTCAGCTTTTGTGCACAGGGAGCATCGTTTGACTTGATCTATCTTTGGATCTGGCTGAGAAGAGGGAATCTTTTGATTGAGAGAGGGAGAGAATCGTTAAGGGAGTGAGAGAAAAAGGCAGCAGCAGCAGCTGTCGTCAGTTGCTGCAAGGAAGAAGAAGCAGTTGTTGCTGCTCACGTTAGGAAGAAGAGGAAGCAGCTGTTGCTGCTCACGTTTGGAAGAAGAGGAAGCAGCAGCAGCAGGCGCAGAAGGAGAAGAAAGAAGGAAGGAGATGAAGGGGAAATCAGCCTGATCTCTTCCCATCATTTTCTTCCTCTTTTGGGAAACCTTTAAATTTTAGCTGATTTCATTTGTAAATAACCTTGAGTTTTGCTCCACATATCTTGTTACAGATCTTGATGATTTGGAGCTCAAAGGTGGAAGAGGTGATGAGATTGGCTAATTTTTTTGAGGTTTAGGTAAGATTTCAGCAACTTATGCACTCATTTGAGTAGTTTTGAATGATGTAAATTAGAATTTTTTGAATAAAAACGAAAATGTATGATGAGCTGGAAATTTTGGTGGTTAGATCTTGTTTTCCTTGGAGAAAAAAACATAGATGCATGATGAACTTGATAAGAAACCTTGGTCTAACATCAAATATTAGAGATTTCCCTCATTTTGGATTTGCTAGACTTATGTGATTGTTTTGTGTAACTGTATTTTAGTGGGAATGCAATGGTAAAGATGACCATGTTTTTGGCCTTTGGTTGGTGTTTTAGAAACAATCTGAAGTTGTGAGATGAAATCCGAAGATGAATTAAATTATGTTAGGTTCTAGCATGGTGATTGTGGTAATATAACTTTAGATTAGAAAATAACCCTCAAGCATGTAATGAAATCTCTAATTGATGATGATCCATGTGAGCAAAGAATTTAGTAGATTATTTTTATAAGCTTGGACAGATTTTTGCAATTTGAATGGTGAGATTAATCTTATTTGGGATTTATGTATTCATGATAAACTAAATGTTTAAATTTGATGTTACACCATTAATAAGTTTTGTGGGCTGATTTTGGGCATTTAGGGATTGTAATAATGTTTAAAACTGAGATTATCCTTGTTTAGTTTTAATTGATGGTTTCTTAAGCTTAAGGTTATTTTGAACAAAGGGCTTGAAAATGATTAATGTTGTAGAATTGTTATATGTTTATGTTTGGTGGTTAAATACAACTTGTTTGGGGATTTTGATGATTTTAATGGAACCTTGAGGTTTGGTCTAGAAATTTGATGATATTGGTGTATGAAATTTTGGAGATTCATATGTAATTCAGCTTGGTGATGGTGGGCCATTAATCAAGACAAGTCTTGCCTAGAATAGTATAATACGTTGCATTGGTTTGCAGGAATACTTGAATTTACATGTGTATACACAAATTACCCGCGATTTTGACTACAATTTTGACCAATTGTGCCCGTGATTTTGACTACTGAGTTATGCCTCTCACCTTAGAACACTTGGCGCGCACAGTTTTGGCGGCTATCGGGAGTCCCAAGATAAATGGGCACCCGATACTAAGTTTCTCTTGAGACTTGCCATATATGATGAGCAGCCTCACGTGGCGTTGGTTCCAAAGTCGGGTAAAGTGCGATGGAGATTTCTCATACCTATGATTGGTTAGTTTATTGTGCTTCGTTCCTCCATGCAAAAGGGGATATAAATGTCACCTTCAGACATCATCCGCCTTTGCCTATCCGGCCCTCTAGACCTTGAACATTTGTTATTCCCCCTTCTAGTGAAGGCTTTGTTGGGAAGAGGCGTTCCGCCTTAAGCGTGTCTCACATCATAGTGATGAGCTGTTTTGTTTGTGATGCTGAGACTGCGGGGGTCATGGTCGTAGCTTGTTTGTTGCTATATAAGCTTATGAGAGAATGTCCGCGTGGGCGGATCAATATCCACCCTATACATGTTTATACACCTTTAGTATGGTGTATTATCTTATATACTGTCACACCCCGATTTTCAGTACTTTAAATCCGACCCGATTCGCCGAGTCCGAAAACCAAGGCGTGATTAGTGTAATAGATGTGTATGTAAAAATATCGAATAAAACTCATTTACTTTACTTTTAAAAGAAAATGAATTTAAAAATATTTTATTAATGGTCTATTTTAGTCAATATTAGTTACCTTAAAGTCAGGTCCAAGTCAACCAAGTCTATGTAAAGGTCAACTTAAATCTCTAGCTAAGTCAAAGTCAATTCAAGTTAACCATTATTTAGGTCAATGCTCATTGACTCGTCAAAATCAGTCCAAGTCAAAGAAAAATAAAAATGTAATGTTTTAAAAATAATTTTCGTGTCAACTACATACGGTCGAGTCAAATAGGCGTATCTACTTAACCGTAAATCCGAATTTTACAAATAAATCTATTCCAAAAACTAGATTCACAGATCTACAATTTCATCAGAAATAGTCCGATGCCAATTATGAAAATAAGGGGCCCAAATATGCATCCGAAGTACTGATACGGACGTGTAAAAACTCATAAAATATAATTTCAGCTTTTTAACAATATTTGTAAAATCAATAACTTTGAAGAGATATTACTCTCTAACCTGAAATTAGAAATACATGGTATAATACCTTTTTGAAAAGGAAAACTCGAGATCTATAATTTTGTTGGAAATAGACTCGGCTCAATTTGGACCGGAACATGTCCAAAAATACTGTTTTGTAAATCTGACAGTATGAATTACGGGAATTATACAATTTCGTATAAAATCTAATTAATTCAATTATTCATGACGATAATTAAATGTAAATTAATACATAAATTATACAATTTAAAACTTAACATCTAAGTTTATAAAAATGTTAAAACAATAAGAATTAATACAAATAACCCTTATCCCAAGTGATAGAATAGTAGTTTAATTCATCAGCTATATTTATACAAATTTGATAACACAAGCTATCTGCTTCTTAATCTGTACATCTTTGAATCCTTCACCTCAACGTAATCTGTGGGGGGAATTTAGGGGTGAGTAAACTCAGTAGGCAAATATCAACCCAAAAATAATAGATTGAAAACATGATTCATCAAAATCACAAGAATAATTAACTGATGAACTTGAAAATAAATTACCATTAAATGATTTATTTTCCAACCATTTAATATCTTATCTTGTATTAAACCGGGTAACAACCGCTTCCTCAGGCAGAAACAACGGTCAACCGCTTCCTCAGGCGAAAACAACGGTTTAAGGGGGTCTCCCTTTTCCTACCCATTTGATTATCATTTACATAATCCTTTTTAGATTTATTATCAATCTAAATCAATTTCTATCACTTAAAAATAAATAGTGATCATATTAACAAAATGCATATTTAATTTGTAAATAATACAAAATAATCTATCGTTATGCATTTTCATAACAAAACATAAAATAAGTTTTGATTATAATAGCGGGAAGTTCCACATATCCACCTACCTTAATTTGATGACAAAACTGTGTCTTTTGATCATCACCTTGTTGTAGAAAATTCTCTTCCTTGAATACTTGAATAATTATAACTAGTTAACAAGAATATTAATTAATAAAATGAGAAGAGAAAGAAATAAAAGAGTATTAGAAGTTTAGAGAGATATGTTATAGAGGGAGAAGGAAAACCCATTTCAGAGAGAAAGAAATGATTTTGGGGGTGAGTTTGGAAACTAAAATGAAGGGGTATTTATAGTTTTTAGCCACAGTTACTGTAGCAGTGTGGTAGGTGAAATAGTAATCTGATGAATTAACTACATGTATTACTGTAGCGACGGCTTACTGTAGCGACGGCTAAATAGTAACACGTGCAACATATTTTCACTGTAGCGACGGCTGCTTGTATACAAATGTGTATATTATTCATATATACGTATATTATTCATATATACGTATATTATTCATAAAAATACTTGATTTACTTCATTTTGTAAATCTAGTTCGCATTGTACAATTGAGTACTTTAACGAATTACGCACGTATATGATACTATTCAAATATACGTTACTATTCACTTATTAAATCATTTGCCTTATTTTATTTTCAAATCTAATTCAGGTAATATAAATTGATACTATAGTGTTCATATATACGGTATTATTCCGTGTATATATATACTATTCAAGTGTATAATCACTATTCACGTATACGGACGTTATTCATATATACGGTTACTATTCACAAAATTATTCATCAAATTCTATGTGTATAATTTGATTCGTATATAGTTGGTATAAAACACTATTCATGTGATACTATTCATAAATACGGTACTATTCATAAAACACTATTCATCAAATTTATATCATATAACTTAATTTATACATTATTGGACAATGGTAATATTCATGTGACACTATTCACGTATACTGTACTATTCACGTATACGCTCTTTATTCACCAATGTGTTGCATTATTTATCAAATACTCTTTATGGAGTATAATTCAAATATTATTGTCACTTAGATATTATTCATCGAATAATATTTATGTATCCGATATTATTTACGTGTATGTACTTCGGGTACATCCAAAACAAACTTTGGCATTAACTTGTTTATTGAAATCAAGTATGAGCTTGAAGAATTAAATTTTTCGGGGTATTACATATACTATATCCGTTACATTTATTATAAATAATAAAGTCTAGCCTCATATTAATATAAGAAAAGATTTTTCCTCAATATTCTTTTACTTTTTTCCGACAATTATTGTTAAGAAAAATGCTAAACTACTGCATCTGCATCCTCTCTCAATTGCCCAGTTGGTAGAACTTGCTACCTACATATGATCGATGCTTCATTGTGTTTTCTTTCTCGATTAAATCGCATTGTTGTTGAAGACGGAATCGATGCTGGCGACAGTGGAAGATGGCAAAGAACACTTCTCCGGCTGATCGAACGTGAGATAACAACAAACGGTCGACAATCTCCGACCATGCAAGCCGATGAGGATAGCCTCCATACCCTCTCCATGCTTGCACTTTAAAAGTACAACCACATATATGTTTGTTTGTCTTTCTAAAGTTTTTATCAGATGTGAACTTTTTGTTACAGTAAGCATTACAAATGGCTACAGATTTCATAAGCTTCATGAGTTATGTTGCATACCTTTGTTAGAATTAATTCCTGTGATTTCATTTCAAACTTCTAAGTTTGAAATCCTGTATGGCTACTAAATTTCACAAACTAATCAAACTTTTCCTAGTTTTTAGGGCAGTGTTTGGTTTTTTAAGGCATATGGAGCGGAGTATCGGACGGATTCATCTGATTTGTCCATTGAGCATGCCAAATTCAGCTCATTTTTTTAGTTGAATAATTTTTACCTACGAGTCAAACTTCAATTCACCCACATTTAAAAAAAGAAAAAAAGAAAAAAAATCTGAAATCTGACTCAACGTGAGTCAAATTTAAGAAATTTTCAGCTAAAAACAAAAACCACCTTAGGCATGTTGATGACCTGGGAACCATAACCACCACCTGATTATCTATCAAAGAAAACTTCTCTTTTGGTCCAATGTTTTGCAGTATAAACACCCTCTCTCTCTCTAAAATGGATGGAAAACATATGTGAACCGTCTTTTTAAGTGCCACAAAGAATTGAGGTTCACTATTGTGATCTTCCCTCGCCTGAAAAAGAAAAAATCTTATGTTTGATAGCATTTGAATTCCATATAAATGGATTAGTTCCACATAAACAATACAAATTCCGTTGTTTGATTGTTTTTTAATTCCAAAAGAATTGTGGGTCCAGTTACTTAAAAACGTGGCTAATAGTTAATTTTTAATGTAATTCCATGGAATAGGCTTCTTTGGCGCCCCAAAGAATTAATTCCGCGGAAGTGGTGGAATGAGCCTAGTTCTACGGAACACATTTCCTTGCTATCAAACGCAGCCTTACAAAGACTGAGCAAGTAATGAAAAAATAAAGAAGCATCCATCTCTTCCAATTTTGTGGATTTTGCATAACACCACACAAATTTCATGAAGAATAACTCCAAAATATGTTCTCCCAACATAAGAATTTTCTCACAGCTCAGATTGTTTAAAACTGCTTAACACCAAACAAGAGGGAAATAATATCGAAACATCATAATACTTTTTCGAAGATTTTTGGAAATATTAACTACTAATCAAGGGACGAATCATCGTCAAGTACCCGGCTACTACATTCCACAACACTTCCATATGGCAGCATACTCTATTGACACTGACCTACCGGTAGCCCTTACCTAAAGGTGGCTTCACTCACCTACAAATACTCAATGCCATGACACTAGGCCGATACATAATACCAAAGCATCTTATCAGAGCCTATAGTATAGGTCACTCAAAAGCAGTTGTTGATAAGGAGCATAACGTCTATGTAGCATCATAACAAAATCAATTGCTAGCAACTGTGATAGTAGCAGAACTCAGACACCTTCAAGGAGATTATTTGTTCACTACAATGGTCACTCTTGCAACACCTGTACTGTTTGCGAAAAATAGGACAAATCAGCTTGGGCTAATTGACTATCAAAATTTACAGTGCCGCTCTAGGGAATTAAGTTTAGGCCCGCCCTACATATGTTTCTCGTAAAAGAGTCCAATTTTGTTAGCCCACTCCTAATATGGGCAAACAAAACCCACAACTTTAATTGGTTGTTCTTAAAGAGTATAATTAAAATTGTGGGTTATGTTCACCCATCTTTGACAAATCGAACTACTCAATAAATCCTAAATTCCTTGCAAAGAGTATAATCATCTGTTTGAGAAAACCTACAACCTTCTTGCTAGAGGCCTAGAACATCAACCTACAACTTCTTGCTAGAGGTCCTAGAACATCTACCTATATTGCCTATTCCTGGATCATTGTCTCATGCCTCTGCCAAGCATATTTTTTATTTCTTCTAATTTCCTTCTCACTTCAGTAAGTACTCCAACATCTTTCTAACTTCAATAATTTTCTCCGGACCCTAATCATTTGTACTTGTAAAGTGTAAATATGCTTGGATCTTGCAGAGTCTAATTTTGTTTGCCCACTGTCAAACATTTGCTCCTACATCTTTCCCATCGTTTCTGTTGCTGAAATAATTTTGACCTCTGAGTTTTCAATGAAGTGACACACCAACTCAACACTGTCTCTAAGTCGATCGTTCAAATGGAGAGTCACAGTATGAATCTTAGTAACCGAAACCTTGGTATAGGGGTGACGCTCCCACTCTGGAACCTCGCGCTCCCGCTCTGAACTACGCTCCGCCGCTCCCACTCCGAAGGTATTTTTGAACTAAGAACATTTTTTAATCGGCCGCTCCGACGCTCCCGCTCCCACTTTCGTTCCCGCTCCTACCCGCGCTCTGGTTACTTAGGTATGAATATCAGTGTGAGATTTAACTTAAATATATCAAATTGCTACATAGCTTTATGCTGCTAAATTCATACACATGTAACTATAAAAATGGCCTTGAAATTAAGCATTGATAGCTCATTTGGAAAAAAGTAAAAGGAAAATATAATAAATTTGTCTCATGAAGAATTGCCCTTATTTTCTACATAATTGACAGATCACAGGAAAATAAATAAAAAAAAAAAGAAAAAGAAAAAAGAAGGAAGCAAAGAGGGGAAGAGAAGTACGAGAGAACTTGTCTCACATTATACAACAATTTGACTGAGTGTCGAGCATCTCCGGGGACCTGCAGAAGGAAACAAAAGAATTAGTGATGCAATCAGGTTAGATAGCTCATTCAGAAATGAAAGGAACCTTGCAAATTATCATGTCGTGTATTAAATCCATGTGATGCCATAATTGTAATTCCGACTAAAATATCAAAAAGGAATGTGACGCAGGAGCATCTAAGGTATAGGACAATAGGAGTAAGTCACATGACTATCATGTAGTAAGTTTATGCTCTACATACGCATGCACATAACCGTATATGAATATTTCCCTTTAGATGTTCTAGTTTAAAGCAACTAAAATATCAAAAAGGAATGTGACGCAGGAGCATCTAAGGTATAGGACTATAGGCGTAAGTCACATGACTATCATGTAGTAAGTTTATGCTCTACATACGCATGTACATAACCGTATATGAATATTTCCCTTTAGATGTTTTAGTTTAAAGCAAGATTAGATAATAGCATTTCCTTTAAATGGTTTATCCATCTAAAAGTAACATCTAACAAAAAGAGCCAACAACAGAAAGGGTGTGGCACATGTAGCAGTGTCAGAATTGGTACGATGTGCAGCAACATCAAGGCCCAAACACCTGACAAGCTGACATGTCCATACAATTTTTTCATTGCATTGAGAGAGATGCTTTTTGGTAATCAAGAGAAAGATGTTAAGTACTCCAATCCATGTCAAGCATAAAACACAGGAAGAACGGATTTTGAAAAATTAATTAAAAAAAAAAACTAATATCTAAAGGTCGACACATACCCAGCTAAATGTACCACAGGTTCGGTAAGTATATAAAACTGAAGTGCCTAATGCAATCGATAAAAAGCGTCAATTTGGGAAACACTGTTTTACATGTTTACTAGAATTCTACACATATTAGTAAAGTATAAGCCAAAGAATCTTATCACAGTGGTGCATGCAACGGTCTGGCATGAAGGATGATGCATAACGCAAATTCATAAAGTTCTAATGAATCTTAAAGGATAGCTATATATATATATATATAATTCCTGCCTCGATAAGTCCTATTATCATGTAGACATGCGAACTTAGATGGTCATACAAAAGGGCATAGAACACTTACAACTGGCCAAGATTGGTTAAATCAAGATCTGGAGCAAGCTCTTGCACAATATCACTAGGAGGTTGACCACATTCTTGCATTTTCTGCATGAGTTCAACAATTTTGGTAAAGTTACCAGGATCATTATCATAAACTTGATTTAGATCCTTTATGAGCTCATATTGGTGACTGTAGCGATCATAATCTTCTTTGCTTAAGCTAGACTTATGTTCTTCCAACCATTTGGGGTATCTTGCTCCAATTTCTTTCATGGGTTCATGAAGAATCTCCTTTGACAATAGTTGTTGCATCATGGTCTCCACAATTGATTCCATGTCCTAGGCAAGAGAATAAATGCATTACTAGTAGTTATTGAAAATGTTTCAGAACTAGGAATACTCTACATCACAAGAATTCTGCATAAGAAAATTAGAGAGAGATATACGAACGACATTTCACATATTAGAAAAGGAGAAGAAAAAAGAAATTAGTTACCATCATTTCAACCTAAAAGCTAAGGTCATGGTTAGATTAGTATCCTCATACAAGCTAAATTTTCCTTAGTTCATTGGCGCAGAAACAAGTGCCAGTTGGTACCTTTCAAATACATACAACAAGGTTAGACCATCTAGCCATGCTCTACTCTTCGCTTTAAGATTTTTCCACTCCGTATTTTGTTCTAGTTGGTCTGACAAAGTAATTATAAATGAGGTCCCCGAGTATAGAAAATACTTATTTGGTGTACGAAAGTGAAACATTGCTTCCCATCCGCTCCTTTATTTTACAAAAACCTTTATATATATATATATATAATCGGAATTGAGATACGAGATAGTTAGTTTGGCGCAACCTTTTAATTTCCATAAATACCCTTGGGATTCTGAAAATTAAATTTTAAAGGATACTTTGATCACACGCTCTAAAAAACAGTTTTATCTAAAAAAATAGAAAAGTAACAACCAGCATATTTCTATAACCATTTTGAAACTTACCAAATCGCATGAGAAAAAGTAAGTTGTACATCACAAACACCATTTATATGTGTTATCTGCTCCACATATAATGAGACGTGCAAAGTGCACATGTTTTACCACTAGTTTAGTAGTTGAAATAAGAGGTATGTGGTTTAATAGGGCATTGAATAAATCTAATATCAAGCAATAACAAATATAAGACTCATGAGGAGTTGCATGCATGTATCCTATACCAGAAATGAACTGTCGACTATGTTGCTAAGACCCCTTGTTTGCAATTACCAATTAAAAAAAGGGCTTTTTTAGCAAATAAGCCTGTCAGTATATGGAAACTAACAAATGAGCCTGACTTGTTGGATATTTCTCAAATAACCCTGAGTTGGACGGAATCGTTATGTCTCCATCCAACAGTCCACGCGGTCGTCACATGACCATATAAAAAGACCCAAAAGCCCCTAAACTAACCCAACCCCTCTCCAAGTCGAGTTAACATTAGTTTTGGGACAAATCTCTATTCGTATAAATTCGAGGAATATCTAACAGATATGAATCAATCGTATAATTCACGTATCACTTACACGTGCAAGGCTATTGATATTTCACGGGTTTCTACTGAAACCCTTTTTCATCTTTGTTTTCAACGGTGTGAGAGAGGAGCAGCAGTTTGTCGAAACCTCCATTGAAGATTGATGCCAAGGATACACAACTCGGTTGAAGATTGAATGAATCAAAGAAAACCTAAAATTTTTCCAGCCCTTGAACACATTTTTCCAGCCCTTCTCATGTACCGCCACCTACTCTTCTACCTATTCCATACTTGTCTATGTGGCACTTCATCTGATCGTTCATCTTCATCATACATGCTTTTAACTCATCAATTTTCATTATCTCCCTTTGATCCCGTACTACAAACAACCAAAGATGTATATGCAATGGATGATTATCCTCCGTCAAATTAATCACGTACCATACCTCACTGGTGACCTTCAGTGTCTCTGTTACTTCCTCATAGTAAGACTTCCTCGGCTCATCGATGTTGCTGATATACTCATACATAACTACGTATCTTGTCCGAGAAGGACCGGATACATCTGATTTTGGATACTCAATCACTGTCTTGGGTACACGCCACGGGTCAATCGCACGTTCTTTCTTGATGAAGAACTTCATAACATTTCTGTTGACTTGGTCAACTAGATCACCGACTGGGAATCGATAAGGAACATCATTGATAGGCCTCCCTTAACTTCAGACATTACAGTATCACCATCTTCATCCAACCTTCCTGCCACCACTAACTCCAACTCCTCCAGCACCACCACTAATTCTACTTCCTCCTTCAACAGGCTCACTCGAAAAAGTCTCACCACTATTAGCAGGTCCAGTTGAACTCGTCTCTGTTTGTGCTATCTGCATTGGGGATGATGAAGAATCAACTTCAGTTGTCGACCTCATGGATAAAACCAATCTATGTCTCTTAGCAATATGCCTCAAAGTTTCTCCCATTCTAAACAAATCCTCATCATCTTTATTATCATCATCCATCAAATTCCCAAACTTAACAGCAACTCTAGTCCTAGCGTGACTCGATCTTCTCTCTAGTTCATCCGTAGGTAGATGAAACCTACAAACAGGACACGAATTATGTTGTTCAGACCAGGGTAAAATACAATCGAAATGGTAAAGGTGGTTGCAAGGTAGCTGTTTGGCTTCAACATTGATCAAAAACTAATATTTACAAACAACATAGAATTGTATTTGAATTCAAGAAAGAGCTAGTGATTTTGATGGTGGGTATTGATTCAACGGAGGATTTCGACGTTGGAGATGAGTTTTGACGATGGTGATGATGAGGGTAACCAGGAATGTCATATTGAGGATCAGATAAGTGTTGGATCACACGGTTAAGAAGGTAAGCATCGGAGACACAGATAACTGAAGGGATTTGGAAGGAATCGAGATCGTAAGCTTCGGAGACAGCGCTAACTCGAGCTAGAGAGGGGTTGGGTTAGTTTAGGGGCTTTTAGGTCTTTTTGCATGGTCATGTGACGACCACGTGGGCTGTTGGATGGAGGCATAACGATTCCGTCCAACACAGGGTTATTTGAGAAATATCCCACAAGTCAGGGTCATTTGTTAGTTTCCATATGCTGACAGGGTCATTTGGCTAAAAAGGCCCTTAAAAAAACGATCCTGGTTCGGAAGACAAGGCAGAGCCAGCTCCGACAAAAAAATAAAAAAGTACTGGAGGTATGAAGAGCAAGCTCCAAGAAAGCCAAACACTCTTGATGGGAGTAACAAGCTCTCCTGCAACCACTTCTAAGATCATAAGAGTTAAGACCAAATGCTCATGTAAGACTGTCAAAGATGGTCATATCCGGATCACAGGTTCTCTTCAATAGATCTAGGTCATCCATTACAAAAGTTGCCAACCAAAAACATTCAAAATCAAGCCTAATAATAGAGAAAACTCCTAGTTATGCCCTTCAAACTAAAGGCATTCTTAGTTTACTTCCTTTTGATATCAAAACGTGGTAGTTGATCGATGGATCATGCTGGTAGGCTTACGTGTTAAAAGGACGGCTCCAGGTTGAATATAAAGATATTCAGAATCCAAACCTAAATTATACAGCAATTGCCATTTCTATCTATTCCACTAACAGATATCCAATAATTTGCTTCCCTTTCTCAGGAACCCGAAAGAAATCTTCTTTTAAAACCCTAATCACAATGGTTCCCTACTCCCTTTCCATTCTTTTCCCATTCATCACCTCTCCAGAATAGGAACCTCCAACTTGCCAGTGTTTTTGTTAATCAGCAATCCTTCCATCTTTATCCTCCAAAGAGTAACTTTTTAAAAAAAAAAAAAAATTAAAAAATCCTCTAGAGAGTAAAGCAAAAAAGGGTAAATTTGAGAGAGAGAGCGAGAGCGAGAGAAGAGAGAAGATTACCAAGTTAGTCTAGAAAGAGTATTCTATAAAGGACAATTTGGAAAAACAAGGAAAAGCAACCTCTCCTATTTTCTGTTTTGGGGAAATTTGCTCTTTCTTCTAATTAAACACAGAGAATGTCACCACACCATTTTCTTCCCATATTTTACGTATTTAAATGACAAAATCAGTTATACTAGAACTATTTTAATACCAGAATTTTTCATCCTACAAATTGCTTATAACGTCAGTGAAAAAGCAACAACGGAATCCATATTCACATGGAAGAAAAGGTAGAAAATCGGAAAACAAAAAAAAGCTCATTGTCAACATCAAAACCACTACCTAACATCAACATCTACCTCAAAGACATCTTATACAAGAGATCAAGCTGCCACCATCCAACCATAATTCATGTATGACCGATGGAAGTTAGGTTGCTCTCAGGCCAAAAGCTTACTCAAGAGGAAGAACAGAAAGCCATGGTGGGCCTTCTCCAAGATCTGAGTAATTACTATCATCTGCATTAACTGTTGCGGGCTCAATCCATATCTAAATTGGACAAACAGCATAGGAGAATACAGAAGTTGACTTACAATACCAACAACGGAAGTAGTATCAGGAAGAGAAACCTCCACGTACATCAACATTCCAACTAGTATTCTGTACCTTCCTTCGTTCACCAACATTGGATCCTTTGGTGTATCACTATGTTACCCCGTTTCTTCCAATAAACCGATAACTTACTTCTGATGTGAAAGACTCATACCTTCTTTTTATCTAGCCACCTCAATGTCAAGAAAAATCGAAATTGGCCAAGGTCTTTTATTTCAAAATGCCTTTTAAGATGCGCCTTCATATTCACCATTACACAATCATCTATAGCAATAATGATCTCATTCATATATACCACAAGATAGTTATAGATGATGCCATTGTCATGACTCGAAGGATTTTTGGTTTCCCTTTCAAATTAGTAATCTAAGTATTTTATTTTAATAGGAAGTTTCAATTAGTTGTTAGTTAGGGTTTTGTTTGATCTATAAATAAACCATCCTAATGTTAGACAGATTTCGTAGATTTGGAATGGAATTCTCAAAAAAACAATTCAGAATTCAATCTAAGCAAAGAGGACTAAAACAAAGCAAAGCACAAATTAATGAAAACTAGAAAAACAAAACTCCAAGAACACAAAAATCCAAAACCCTAATTCAAAAGTTTTAAGTATATACCTGAGTCCCAGCCATTTCCTCAAATTGCTTAACCCAATCTTCCATCATTCCGTCTTTCCCTAAATCATCTACACCCATCTTCGCATTCGCCGCTGTCGTCGATTCTAATCCACGAACAGCCTCTCGAGTTTGCTCCCTGAGCTTCTCAAACGCCTCGGAAACATGATTTTCCTTCACAGCCTTTTGTTTCCCTTTCTTCTTACTTCTCAAGTCGGGCAATCCACCAACCAATCCCTGTACTCCTGAAGGCAACGATGACTTCTCTTCTCTGTTCTCTCCACCATCTTCACTCCTAAAACTCGAAAAAAAACCCCTTCAAATTCGCAACTGAATTAAAGAAAAAAAGTAGCTATAAAACAAAGATTAAAGAAGATTTTAGAGATAGAGAAGCTCACAGACCTCTGGGCGAGGTTTAGATTCTCAAAATCATCCAAAGCACCTGATAAAGGATTTAAAAGAGAACTCAGAATCCCATCTAAGAAACAGAAATATAGAAACAAGAGAGAGAGAGATTCAATGAGAACTAGTCTGAAACTTACTGTCGAGGAGTTCGTCTAAATCGTCGAGGTTCTCGGCCATTGATGCGCTTCTTTCTTCTCTTCTCTCGGTTCTCTCTCTCTAACTTTCTCTCTCCGTGTTCATCTCTCTTGCATATACAGATTTATTAGGGGTAATGCTACATAAACACTCGATCGGGTGTTTTTATTTTAAACACCAGTCTGTGGGGCCCACATAGATACACTTCAAGAGCTGAAATTTTGTGAGGTTGTTCTACTCACCATGGGCAACATCCTCACCAAAAATCAGCCAATTTTAAAATTTCTAACCCTATCAAAAGTTAATCTCAAACTAATTAAAAATTAACGGTGAGAAATGAATGGTGGGGAGAAAAGTTTAGATTTTGATGGGGTTAGAAATTTTAGAATGAGCTGATTTTTTGTGAGGATGTTGCCCATGGTGAGTAGAACAACCTCACAAAATTTCAGCTCTTGAAGTGTATCTATGTGGGCCCCACAGACCGGTGTTTAAAATAAAAACACCCGATCGAGTGTTTATGTAGCATTACCCATTTATTAGTTTGGATTTTGTTTTGTTCGAAACTTCGAAGGAGAGTATTTTTGCTTTGCTGGATACTGATTTCAGGACCCAAAGCTCATTGAATATTCAGTGACCCCACAACTCATGGAACGCCGCGTAGTTTATCTTACTGTTTTGCTTCAATCCTAGCCGTCCAATCCTTTTACTTAGACGGGGAATGTAGTAGTTTCTATTTAATTACGTTTCTTATTTCTAGTAGGATTAAGTATTCATTTTTCTTGGTGAACAAGTATTGTAGTTATTACAACATAATATTAGGCTGAAAACCCCCTTTAATAAGGGTTTTATGGGAAGGACAAGCACTTTTTATTTTGTAAGCCTAATTCCTACTTTTTTTTGCATTATGTAAGCAAATAAGTTAGTTCCTTCTTTTATTTTAAAACTAATCTTATGTGACCTGTTCAATGAACACACTTTTTATAAAAAAATTATTTTTAACTTTATTAATTTTTAGAAACTTTTTTTAAGTATTTCATTTTTCAAAAACTTCTTTTATTTAGTGTGAAAATATTATCTTTTTTTTATATATATTGGGTCATATGTTTATAATGTAAGTTTTTTTACCCACACTTAGAGCATCCACAGTGGTATGTTAAAATACCTTTTTACCTTATTTGAGTTGAGTAGTGGGTAGGGGAAAATAAGAATTTCCCCCTACGAGAGTCCCAGATAGGCTAAAATTAGCTTTTTGCAAATGAGTCTGGAGAAAGATTTACGGGGCGTGGAGCAGAAAGTACGTCCCATGGAACGTAGAGGTTAGTCCACGTCTCAAATTTTTTTTATTTTTTTTTT
>MVGT01001045.1:110708-143423 GCA_002174775.1 Macleaya cordata | reverse complement strand
GATACAAATAAAAATTTTGAAAAGTGAAAAGAGCCAGTAAAGGTTGGATACATTAAAAAATCCCTCCCTAATGTATAACTAGCCAAGTAGAATCTGATCTTCCCTCTCCAACCACCAAACCACGTCCTGAATCAATTTAATGACCATTGATAGGTGGCCTCAAAGACCTAGGAGATATCGGTTTGATGGTTTGGTTTAATACAAAGAGAACACCACGAAAGGGCATGACCCGCCATGGCATTCCTCTTATCCCCAAATACCTAATCTTCAACAAAAATGTCCCTAGACTATATGGATATCAAAGATCAGTTACCTTTCTTTTCTACTCCCATCTCCATTTGAGTCTTACTCAATGAGGATAAACATCAAGCACATTTTTGCACTGGGGATCACTAAAATAATACATTTTTGCACTACAAACCCTCAAAAAGTTGTATACAGAATGGTGCGGGTGGTACTGGTACTGGTGGTGTGAGCGGAGGTAATGGTATTAGTGGTGGGCCTGGTGGCAGTATCAGTTGTGTGACAGTGATCATGGTTATGGCAGTGGTGGTTATGGGTTGACAAGAAAACTGACTGGCTTCATGATGCTCAAAGGGAAGTTGCTTTACCAGTGAAGTCAAAAGTAAAAGGATTTTATGGATCCAAAAAAAGTTTTTTTACTACAAATATTAATATCGCACAGCGAAAAGCTTAAGAATAAAGTAACGAAAGATTAGAAGAAAGGATTCGGAGATCCTCTTAGGTTAGCGAAGAGATGAAATAAGATTACCAAATAGAAGAAAAATAGAACCGAAGGAAATAAAGAAATCGGTAGAAACTAGTTTAAGAACTAGGGTTTGATACTTGATGAATAAAATCGGCAAAAGCTGCCTACAACTGAAATTAAAGAGCTTTAAATACTAAAAGCAATTACCCCAAAGACTAAAATACCCTTATTTCAACTAAGACCCCTAAGAAATAACAAAGCAATTAAATAAGTAACCTAAATACCCTCACGGCCTGGTGATAAGCACCAAAGAGGCCGTGACCTACTAGGGTAGGACAATCTGTCCTATATCAAATATAGGTTACTTTGTAACTTCTGAGGAGTTATAAAATTAAAATTCAGTCACATACTATCTTTTTAACTTTTTGACTTGCTTTAGTCCAAAACTTACCTTTTATCATCTTACCAAACAACACTTAGTTTATACATACTATATTACAAGACCATGTCATATAGTAGTAAAGAGTCCAGCTTTTGCGACAAGATACGCAAGGTAATGACCATGTGGCAATATACAGGGATGACTTGTGGCTAGGGGTGAAAGGCCAACCAAGATCGGATATAGCTGGTTTTCCGCAAAATCTATTTCCGTAGAGCGTATGATGTCGATGGCCCGAGGTCGAGCACTCAATGGGCTAGGGTGGCCCCAATTTCGCTTTATCAACCCCAGGGAAACTCCGAATACAGGCCTAGATCATGTGGGTGCTAAGATCCAAAGTCGAGAGGGAAACAGCCCAGATCGTACGCTAAGGTCCCTAAGCAATCACTTAGTCGAAATGACACGTGTTTAATTACATTGCATAAGATGTTGAGTGTCATAGTTTATGACATTTCCAAACCTTCGTGAGTATTCCAAACTTCCAAATTATAAAAAGCATCAAGTGAAAAACCAACCATGAACTCCAGCAAGCATATTATGAGACTAAAAGGAGGGCATAGGACCTGGATAGCCTCAGGGCTAGCATATGTTCTGGGGAATCTCCAGTGGTCTGCACCAATAAGACACAGTCTTGCACTGTCAGAAAATGACTCGAAGTTTGCTTCTGCAACCAAGTAGCAGATGTGTGCAGCAGTAACCTGTTCCATAACTTTTGAAGTAAGGTCAAGATCTATTCAGGAATAACATCTTTCATTGAAAAAAAAAAAATTAGAAAGAAACAATAGGAAAGACAGACCTCGCCTCTCTCCTTCCAGAGACAATCTCCAAGATGAAGTATTACAAGTTCATCACCTTTAGTTCTGTTTGCAGTTATGATGGCCAAATTCTCTTCCCAATCATCTAGCATTCCATTCGCACCAATCTGTAGCCAATAGAATTAAAAAGGGAAAAAGACAAACAGACAAAACAAAAAGAGGATCAGATGAGCACAATGAAGCACAGATATATAATTTGCAATGGATCAACTATAAAACGAGTCATGACATCAGGAGCACAGGAGCCAGGTACAGAGGTGAAAGTCGTTACTTTCAAGGTATTAAATTTCGGTTTCGGTATAAATTTCGATCCGCTTGGAAATGGAAATATTTCAGTTAGTGTGGAAATAATTACAATTTCATAGAAATGAAGGAAATATTGTGCAAAGGATGGAAATATAATGGAAACTTTTATTTAAAGTTTAGCAAACAATAAAATAATCAAGAAAACACATGTTACAAGCTCTAACAATCATTATGTTCGATTGAAATGAAAACTAATGGCATTTTGTTAGATGCGCTTGTGAGAATGTGAGAGCTTAATATTCAATGTAGCTTTAGTTATTTAGAAAAATGATAATAATTGATAACCATGCCATAAAACTACATGATGAGGAAACCATCTCAAACAAAATCCATCACTTAGATCATCTCATGTGGGCCCAACTGATGAGTGTAAATGGGGTGTAAGCCTAAGTAGTGTTAATTCAAAGTGAGTTGCTAATGTAAATTTTTAAAGCACTAATATAAAGTTTTTAGTGGTCAAACAAGTATGTAGAGGTTTTTGTGAATAATTTAGTGTATAAGAGGTGTTTTTTGTCAAATTCAAAAGCTAAGGGGGTAATTGAAAATTAGACATTTTATGCATGTATTGTTGTACATTAATAATTTGCTGTACACAGCTACTGCAAAAACAAACTTAAAAAGTATATATCTTCTTCGAGAAGAAGAAACATTTTTGTTTCTCTGTTTCTCAAAACCAGAAACCCAAAATTGAAGGTTTCTTCTCCATCCGAAGCATGCAAAAAAGAAAAATTGGTGCAATTGGCCAGCAATAAGGTGAAATTGAAGGTGAAATGAGAAGCATGAAGAAGGAATTGAAGACTTATGGTAAGTTGGTGATGAAAATCAAAGTTGAAAGTGGAGATCGAAGGTGGTGTATATAGAAAAATCAGTTTCTCAAGCCTCCAAGTCTCTCTCTTTCTCTCCTCTCTCTCTCTGCCCTTTTGAAGGGCTGCGTTTGACAGTGAAAAGGGGTTGTTTTTACAGAACCTAAATAAGAGATTTGAATCACTTTAGTCGCACATTATCAGTATCAAGGATTTTATTCCTTTTGAACCGCAAGAAATCAAGTTTGATTTAAAAAAATTTCAGTTTCACTGATTTTTTTTTTTAAATAGGTTTATTTCGTTAAATCGAAATTTCCTACTGAAGTTTTTATATTTTTTAACTGTTTTACTTATAGAATTCGAAATATTTCCGAAATATTTAAAATTTCGGTCGAAATATATACAAACTGACACTGTAAGTTGAATTTCGTGTCGGTTGGTAACGAAACCGGAATATTTCAACTATTTCGGTCGAAATAAATCGAAATTTAGTACCTCGGTTACTTTATAGGAGTATTGAAGAAAAGGATAAGATGAGGATATATATTTCTCCAGATCTTTGTAGAAACCTGGGTTGCACAGATACGGATACGCGCGTCGGACACGGACACGGATACGTGTATCCGACTCGGCATATCCGAAAAACTTAGATACGGGGACACGGGATATATAGATATTTAAATATTTATATTATATATAGAAAATAAGTATAGATAACATTAGTTAGGCCATCCACAGCGGTCCCTGGCTAAAAGCCAAATTTGGCTTACCAATTTTGGCCTACATTTGAGAGTTGCACATCGGTGGGTTTCAGGCTTCCTTTAAAAAAATTGATAAAAAACTAAATTGGGGACACATTCGGTATTTTTTAAAAAAAAAAAATTCAAATAATGCTAGGCGGTGTCCCTGGGGGTCGGCGTCTGATGCCAGGCGGCCCTCAGGGACACAACGTGGCATTATTTGAAATTTTTTTATTTTTTTTAAAATACTGAATGTGTCTCCAATTTAGTTTTTTATCATTTTTTTTAGATGAAGTGGGAGATGATCGATGTACAAATCAGAAATCTAGTCCAAATGTCAAATTTAACTTTTAGCAAGGCACCGCTGTGGATGGCCTGAGACGACCACGCTTTAGGATCCACTTCATCCTGTTCCTCCTGTGTGTTTCTAACAAATATAATTACAATGGAATGGGTAAGAGCATCTCCAATGCAGTTGTGAATGTGATAAAAAGTAGGTGCCACATAGGAAAGAAAGACTTTTGCTCCAAAAAACCTTCTCCAATGCAATTGTGAAGACAAAAGTGGAAGTTGACGTGGCAATGAGAATGAAAGACATTGTGAAACCCATTGTCTAGTTCTAGACAANGCCCTCTCCCTTCCCTGTCCCATGTTCAAATGCCCCTCTCCCCTCCCGTTCGAACTCACGACCGCCCAACCCGTCTGGCTAAAATTTTTGCAGATTGAAATGGAGGTTGTCAAATTTGGCTTGCTGAGGGGACTTGTAGGGTCCGTTTCGAGTTTTGGCATGCTTCAGTGTGGAACTTTATTTGCAAATTTGGCCAGGATTTTGCACCGCTGTGGATGCCCTTAGGGTGCTATTGATAAAAAGAAAAGAAAAAAACAATTAGTAAGGGTGCAGATATTTCCACCCAAACTTTTACCCCTAATGCCTAGGACTTTACAAAATGGTTTGTTGGGTGGAAAAATCAAAGCCCTCTAACACAGTACATCAAATCTGTTAGACTACTTAATACAACAAAAAAATACTCTTAATCTTTATAACTTCCCCAATTCTTTTACAGTCAAAAAAAAACCAGAAAACTTACAGGTTAAGCTGCCGGGGACGATCAGCATAGGGCTGATTTTCCAGGTACACGGCTCTCTTCTCTCTGCACAGTAACAGAGAGGAAGAAGGTTTGCTTCTCTGTTTTAGCTTCAAACAGCCTTTAATGGCAGAACCTGTGCGCCTCTCTCTCTCTCCCCTTTCTGTCTTCTGTCTTTTATTTTTTATTTATTTAATTCTATGGCGTTTCTTACTGTGTCGGTGTCCGTATCCGTGTCCACATGTGTGGACACGGGACACGGCCATTGTTTGGGCGTATCTGCGCAACCCAGGTAGAAACCATGACCGGTGCATGTTTCACATGATAAAGATAATATGCTGACAATGATCAATATAGAAATCATAACAGGGATATTAAATAAACCCGAAAGATTAACTAGCCAAACAAAAGCAACCAATGAAATTTAGCAACCTATTACAGTAGAAACTGTTCGAGCAACATATTCACCTGTGCGTGATGTTGAGACATATGTGCAGCACCAGGTGGACCACTATTAGTCATACTATTTGTGGAAAACACATCCGCTGGTTGGCCTGCAATTAGCAAGCACAATGTTCGCAAAGGCGACCCTGCTACTAACTGGCGATGTGCCATTTGTCTCACAGTATCAATATAAAACTGCATATTCAAAAGCAAAGTGAGGGACAGTAAGTAAAATCAGGTGCATCAATAGCTGATGCTTACATCCATCTAACATCAACCTCTGGACAAATTAAAGACAAATTCAAACATGTGAGGATGCACAGAAAAGCAAAAGGAAACAAGGTCTTACCTGGTCACCAAGTTGTGCTGCCAAAATAAGCGCAGGTCCCCACAACTGACCTTCTTGTGCACACTGAAGAGCCTCTTTTGTTCTACCAGAAACAAGAAGGTTCTGTACTTCAGCAGCCGTTGCCTACATTAAATGGTATCTCATTACTAACTGAAAAAGGGAAAAAAGAGGGGTGGGGGGGAAAAAACAAAAGGGAAAAAAATCTCTTCATAAAGAAAGTGATCAAAAAGCCATTTTGCATACCCGAATTTGTCCTTCGGAAGGAACGTTTGTTAAGCAGTGTGTATGAGAAGAATACCCAGTTAATTGAGCACCACTCCTTTTAGCAGAAGCAAAAAGTTTTGCCACTGCTGATTCAGGACGATCATTTTCCTACAGAGAAAGGAAAAAAACAAACAAAAACCATAGAAATATGTAAGACAGAGGTCAGTGAGTAGTGCTGGAAAGGAGGAAAACAGGACTTGACATCATCACTAAATTAAAAACAGAGAAACTGCGAATTTGTGCTCATCACCAAGCACTAGTGGGGATGCTTTTTGCTTTTCCCTTATGATCACAGATAGTGGTAGATTCTTAATAATGTTGGAACGGTTACAAGCAAGGTCTATAATCTTGTTTCAACTCAACGTTTTGGTCAGTTGAAAAACTGACACAATCGGATCACACTTTAAAACACTCCAAACTCTCTGCAACAATACATGAACATCATTCATACATATACCAAGACTTCTCGTTCTGATTACCACCAAAACAGAGATGAAACATTTAAAACATTCTGATAGATTCAAAACCTTTGAACCACTATTACTAACGCTTTCTAATGAACTAGAGTTTGTATAAAAGGAAAAAAAAAAAAAAAAAAGATGAAAGACAAAGAAGACTTGGGAAAAGCATAACATTGAACCCATATGCATCATATGATATGTCGAATGAGTTCTTCTAGATAGGCAACACATCCATTTTAGATCTGAGTTGGATTATTAGAATTCTAGGATTCCAGTCTGACACTGAGATTTCATTCGGTTTTTTCCTTCCCTTACTCGCAAGTCTCGCAACTCGCATGATAGTAATTAAAATTTACCATAATTAGATTTCAAGCATTTCCAGTTGATGTTCTCTAAACGAAAAACTGAATACAAATATTTGTCCACATTTGTAGGTGTTGCCAGTGCTAAAAAAGTTGATATAAGGCACACATAATTATGATAAATAATACACAAATCATAATATTCCCTATCCTGTTATCCTTATTATCCTTATAACGATGCAAAACACAATTACTTCATTTTACATTGAAGTATCTTGCTTGAGTCCACAAGACCTATTTTTAGGTCTTAAAACACTTGGTCTGACACAGTATGGACTGTGAACCTGGTTATTATTGTAGAGTCAATGCAATATAGACCATGTAACAAATAGGTATTTGTGGTCAGCGCAGAAAGATCATTTTTCTTTTGTTCAGTAAAGCGCAACAAGATATTACCAACAAATAAGGTCAGTATCAATCAAGTTTTGCCTTATCACAAAAAAAAAAAAAAAAAAAACAAATAGGGTAAGCTGCTCGGAAAGGATAGCATAAATCTCCTTGAAGTAACATATAAGGACTTAAGGCAAGAACCGAAGATAAGAGGATTTGGAAAGAGAATTAAATGTATTAGCAAGTGATATCTTTAGTATTAAGGGTAGCTACAAAGTAATGCAAGTGATTACCTAAGTTTGACAATATGGCAGAGGACTTAACCATCTCAATGGACCATCTTCTCTATTGACAAGAAATGATGTGATTGGATCAGCTATCCACCTCTACGGCTTCTCCAAAAGAAGGCTCAAAGAAGGTATGAGGCCTTGTGGCCCTTGTCTGAGGTTCTTTTTCTGATTGAAAAGTCTATAAAAATTTTCAGCTAGTCCACTTCATTGAAATCTTGAAGGCTTTAATTATGTCTGATAATGATAGAAAATGTGGAAAGAAGGGATAATCTTCAAAAGAAAAAAGAATCTTGTGTATCATGTAACAATCACTTCAACATACACGTCACATTGTTTAGAACTTTAGATGTCATCAAGACATAAACAATTACTATTCTAGAGTGAATGCAGAGAGTTCTGCTTAATTATCGAAAAGGACAAAATTTTGCTTCAGAGTTGAGCCCAACTCTTGTTCATAAGTTTTTAAGTCCAGATCTGGCCGAAAGAAGGGCAGGACTCAAGAGCAGGTTAAATTGGTTTATGTTGTCTACTAGTACATCCTATGATGATTTCCCTAGAAGTCAGTTGTTCAATTTCGTAGACGGTTCATAAAGGAAAGTTGGAGGGGGAGGGGAGGACATTTCTAACAGACAAGGGATTCTATTTATGCCAAATCTGCAAACTAAGTGGTTGGGCTCGGCCTGACTCGCCGAGTTACTCGCGAGTAACTCGGGGCTCGGGACTAGGCCGAGCCGATCCCCAACCGATCCACCGATCCAGTCAACAGCCGAGTAACTCGGCGATTTTTGCGTGACTCGGGCGAGTTTTGGGTTCTCTTGAATCGGCGAGTCACTCGTTTGTGACTCGGCCCATTTACCTTGTTAAAGAAAACTTTAAAAAAAGAAAAAGAAAAGAAAGCCCTAAATCTAATCGAGAAGGAGAAACAGAGAAAGGGAGAAAGGGATGGAAGGGAGGGGAAGGGAAGGGAAGGGAGCTCGTTGGTGATGGTGACCACGTACGATTTTCTCTTTTCTTCTTCTCTTTTCTTCTTCTTCTTCTTCTTCTTCTTCTTCTTCTTCTTCTTCTTCTTCCGTTCGTCGACAGTCGGTGGTGTCGATTTTTTCTTTCCCCCTTTTCTTCTCTTCTCTTCTCTTCTTCTCTTCTTCTCTTCTCTTCTTCTCTTCTCTTCTCTTCTTCTCTTCTCTTCCTCCTCTCCTTCTTCTTCTGCTGCTGCTCTGTAACCAGGGACGACGACGACAGGCCTTCTTTTTTTTTTTTAGCTGCTCCTGCTATGCTGCTGTCATCTTCTCCTTTTCTTTTCATATTTGATCCCTCTTCTTCTCTTCTCTTCTCTTCTTCTCTTCTCTTCTTCTCTTCTCTTCCTCCTCTCCTTCTTCTTCTGCTGCTGCTCTGTTAGGTGGTTGGACCGGCCGAGTCACAGCCGAGTGACTCGGCTCGGACTCGGCCAGACTCGGACTCGGCCCTTGGCCGAGTCAGTCCTTGAGCCGAGTCCGACTACTTAGTCTGCAAAAACAGTAGAAAACTAGATACAGGAATAGATGTTCACATTGTTATCATTAAGCTAATAATTTTTCAATTAATTAATATTGGCCATTCCTAAAATATGAAAAAAAAAAATAACTACTCTCAGTCTCTCACTACTGCAACATCAAAAGCAAGCATATGAAATTTCAAACATGACATGGATGCAAATTTTCTTAAATGCACAAAAAAAATTCTCGAAAGTACCGAACTATGGCAACAACAGAAAAAGAGCGTTTACCAGCCTATCCTATTCAGAACATGCTAGAGTAAGAATTCTAAAGCTGACGGTAAAATGTAAAAAGAATAACGAAATAGTTGAGAAGAAAGTCATTATATAAATGCTATTCCTCAGCATATGTATGCTTTAACTACAAAGTGACCAAAACATAATAAAAAAATAATTTTCAGTGAACAGGAAACCTTAAGGACCTTCGAGGCTGTATTTTACCTTCAATGATGGGTCAGTACCAAAAGGAGATCGAAGTTTCCCATAATGTTGACAAGCTATTTTCAGCAAAGAAAGAAGTAACCTCAGAGGTTCTCCATTTCTGTAGTCCATGTCGGGAGATCCACAGTTTGTGATCCTCTCATCTATCCATGTATTTAGTTCTTTATTTCCAATATTGCCACCAACCATTGGCCCAGGAAAGGATTGGTGGCATAAAGTACGGAAGTAGTCACAAGTACCAAAACCAATGCTTGACGCATCATTTTTGTCCATGACAACATCCATCAAGTCGAGAACTGAAATAGAGCCTCCTACGCAGTCCTTCGCATAAAATAACACAAATATTAAGATATTTGGCAGTAACATCAAATAAAAGAATGACTTGCAAACTGAAATTGTAGGTTTTAAGAAAATTGGAGATAAAAGAACTAGGTTCAGAGCCTAACCTTGCTTGCGTACACCGTGTTTGTGACGAAAGAACTGCTATCTTTCACAATTATGAGTTTTCCACCAAACCCAAAAGTAACCAGAGCATGGGGAGGACGACCATCGGACGACCTCTCCTCCTTCGGAGTATACGATGATTGAGTGCCAGTCTGAAAGGACTGATGGGAATAGCTTCCTGATTTCTGACTGCCATAAAAATCATGTGAAAGAGTCATTTGCTTGCTCTGCTCCACTTTTGGCTGATTAAGCTGATGTGAGAAGTTGTCAGCAGGAATAAAGCTTCGGAATTCAGTCACCCCTTTGTAACCACCATTACCGCGACCTGTCTGCTCATATGAAGCAGTTACTATGGGTTTGAAACCAATATGTTGATCCAGGGAGTTGCTTGCAGGACCCCTCGAATCATAAAGGCCCTCTGTATGCTGGTTTTCAGTAAAACCAGTCACAGCATCATTCTCAGCAATTGTCTTAGGTTGCCACATGTTTATATTCTGTTGAACAGCCCAATCACCAACTTGGTCTTGACTTCCAACACCTTGTGATCCATATGTTTCAACATTTCCATATTCATTATATAAGCTTTGGTCCCTCTCAACGAAGAGACCACCGACAGAAGCATTGCCATCTTGAACTGTCTGGTCTTGAGCTGTATTTGTTGATTGAACGGCCGGAGTATAAGATTCCAAAAGACGCCATTCTTGGGCGATCGTGTCATAGTACCAACCTGGGTACTGAGGATCAAAAATCATATGCGCTGGGTACTCAGTGCTTCCTTGATTCCAGTTAGCATCATTACTGGTGGTACAATTCTCAGCTACCGTTCCCACAACAGACTGAGTCGTTTGCTGTAAATATGAAGCTTCTGACCACTGAGTCGAAACAACATCAGCACCTGTTTCCTGAGCCTTATTATCTACAAAATTCCCTTGGGTATTTACTGTAGCATCATAACCGTCCACCTGATGCCACTCACCAGTATTCGGGTCATACCTCCACCCAGGATATAGATTTTCCCAGTACTGGCTGTTATTCAAATCCTGCCCACTAGTCGTCTGTTCAGTGGCTGCTGCATATGATTGCCCATCCTTGTGCTGATCAGAAGTAAATGATGCAGTGGAATCATAAACTTCATTTTCTGTTATACCAGATGTAGGGTAGGAATCAGCCTTGGAATTACTCTCAACCTCTGCAAATGGATCTACGGAATTGTCTCCCGACTCCGTGAAGAATTCTGAGTATGACCCAAATCCACTTCCACCATGTTGATCAGAATCAGCATAAAAGGAACTCCATTGAACCTCCTTAATGCATGTAGTTTTGGATGCACTACTTTTGCTCGCCGTCGCTCTATTTGAGGCATTATTGGACTCAACATTATCAAAAACAGATGAATTGGAGGAGACAAGGGAAACACTTTCCTCTTGAACCAAAGTGTCCGTTTCACGGGTTTCTGATGATGGCACAAAATCCTCTTTTAAATTTTTCTCCCCTTGGGCCGAAAACCCAATTTCGCCGCTGGTGGAATCTTCTGAGATAGTAGCAACCTCACCAATACTAAGATTTGAGAATGCTTTCACCTCATCAGAATCAGCACCATCCACAACACTAGGACCAGATTCTGAAACCCCAAATTCATCATCATCAACAAGCTTGTCAAAAAAGTCCTCGTCCGTATCCTCCACCTGAAATGGAGGAGTTGCCATTGAATGTAACCCTAAACCTACAATTTCCTTACAAACTAAACTTTATCCGCCAAACCAAACGAAATTCACCTCAATAAACTCTACTACAGCTCCAATTATCACTCCTCGGCGAATCCCCAAATCCTCAGAATTGAAGAAAATACCTCCAAATATACTCTCAAACGGTACCGGTAAAATTTAGATACAAAGTCCATAAACAGAAAACCTAAGCACTCAAACCGAAAGATCTCAAATTCCAAAGGCAAAACCAGTGTCTTAACCCTGAATCATCGAGCAGGAAACACGAAACAAACAAGATCTAGGTTTTTTCAATTCCCTGTCATCCTAAATACATAAAACGAAACAAACAAACAAAAAAACACCATTAAAAACTGCGGTTTTCGCCTTATATTGAATAACCTGATTGAAGATCCACATGAAATTTTAATAAAAATCGATGAACTTACAGATACAATTGATGATTTGCATTGCGGTCGATCTAGAGAGAGAAGAGAGAGAAAGTGATGATTTGCGCTGCGATCGATCTAGAGAGAGAAAGAGAGAAGAAGCAGAGACAAACCCTCGAGTGCGCAAGAGCCGACAAATCATCGTCTCACCCACCAACGCCTCAGTTTTTTTTTTTCAATTTTTTTTTCTTTTTTTGTTTTTTTTCTCCCTTTTGCATTCCTATCACTCTATTAGGACTCTAACTTTCTTTATTTGGACAAACATATCCTTATAATTACAAAATGTTATATGCAAAAAATCAATGATATATTTTTTATGTAAGGTTATTATTGTCCAATGGGTAATATTAAATTAGTGTAGTCGTAGATTGAAAATTAAAAAAAAATAAAAATTATATTTGGAATTTAGGAATAAGAATTGACCGGCATATTAAATTTTTGGTAAAAAACCGAACTGGGTGGGTGGGATTTAGTAGAGGAAAATCTTTCTTTGAAATTAATTTGTAACACGAGGTAATAACTGGCCCACTGGGTTAGGGTAATTTTATAGGCACTCTTGTTTTGAATGCAGGCAGCCAAAATAGGAGTGCCCATATAATAAATAACATTATAAATTGGTTATTGAAAATAAAATTATTGTTATTAATAAGTGACCTCGGGTGGCTTATATGGGGTTGATAATTATGATGAGATGGCAAAACCTGATCCAACCCATGGGTCCACCTGAACTCTTACTTGTTAATTTACAACTATTTCATAATTCGACACGTAGCTAAATGAGTTCGAGTTACGGGTTGAACATTTTTTACTTGTGACCTGACAACTCCTCGTAGTAGTTAGGGTCAGCCCTATCTCGTGGCCTTGACCCGCCAACCCTAGCAAGGTCAACCCTAAACCTTACGGCTCTCTTGGTGGGGAGAGAAGCACTGTTTATAAGTTGATAAAAGAACCATCAAATATGAATTCCTAAAGCCCTAATTTTTTTATCAGATAATATCTTCAATGGGATTACAATGGAAAAGGTGTCGTGTTGGAGAAATTGCAGTTGTTCTGGGTAAGGCATGGAGAAATTGCTGCTTTTTTTTACGGGCTACTATTCCAAGAGGATTATCAGGAGCTGCTGCAACAATTTCTTTCCACATATCTCATCAGGGGTGAGAGAGAGGGAGAGACAAATAGGAAGAGTGAGGAAGACAAGAGAGAGAGAGAGAGTAGAGCGAGAGGTGACTTGATTTCAAGTCTGGGTTAGAGGAAAAACAGGTATAAGCTGGTTTTCTCATTCCCCAATTTTTAGGCGGTGGGAACCCTCAGTGGAGCCCACTTTTCCACCTTCCATGTTTATTTGGTGCGAAACAAACAATATTTAGCGGTTTTCTCCGTCCGGGTCACGGAATTCTCGGTGGACAAACAACACCTACTAGTTGTTAGATCTACTCTAAGTCATCTCCCTCTCTCTCTCTCTATCTCAATCTCTCTTTAAAATAAAATTAGATCATCCTCAAACTTTTAACAGGCAGAAGAAAAAAAAATATTGGTTGAAATATAACAATAAAATAGATTATTCATTATTATTTAAATATTCACCAAGTTTCGCTGGGTTAGAACGTGTAGAAAGGTATAATTGTTCGCGAGGATAATGTACATAATGAGAAGATCATCTGCACAGAAAAATCAGACCTTCGAATCAAGGTCTACAAGGTGATGTACAATTGATGTCCGCATTTGGATAAGGGAATTATAAATACTAGTGATTTACGAATCGTTGGAAATCTATTATCTATTATCTATACTATATTACTATAGCTGAAGCGTCTGACGTGGCGCATCTTCTATCCACGTGGCATTCTATTCTCTTAGAGTGCCACATCAAATTTTTTTTGTCCATGTCAGCACTTTGTATTGATTAATAACTAATTAAATGTAATTTTAATTCTTAAATTCTCTCTTCCGTCTTAAATTATTTTTAATACTATTAATAACCTATCATTAATGCATTATATAGTGCTCTATATGCATTACAAATATTCCGTTTTGAGCTGCACAATTAACACACACTAATTATATTATCAATATTAAGTAAAGATGCCATGCATGATTTCTATTTAGGTTCCTAAAAATACGTTGTGACTTTAGAATATTTTATTTTATTTTATTTATTACTAATAAATTTGTAATTACTTCATAGGATAAGTAATTTTTATACTATATTAATTATAGTATTGAAAGTCCACCCAAGCACATTTTATAAAAAAAATAATTTTAATTTTATTAGTTTTAGAAGAAAAAAATTTAAAATATTTTATTAGTTTTAATACTATTAATAACATATCATTAATGCATTATATGGTGCTCTATATGCATTACAAATATTCCATTTTGAGCTGCACAATTAATACACACTAATTATATTATCAATATTAAGTAAAGATGCCATGCAGGATTTCTATTCAAGTTCCTAAAAATATGTTGTGATTTTAGAATATTTTATTTTATTTTATTTATTACTAATAAATTTATAATTACTTTATAGGATAAGTAATTTATATACTATATTAATTATAGTATTAAAAGCCCACCTAAGCACATTTTATAAAAAGTTATTTTTAATTTTATTAGTTTTTAGAAGAATTTTTTAAAAAAAACTTTATTAGTTTTTAGTACCTCAATTGCCGCAATTAATTAAGAATATAATTCTCTTAAAAGGGTAGTGGTTATTAGAGCATAAAATTAGTGCATAAGTAAAACCTACAAATTTAATATAGCAATAAATTTAAAAATGTCTGAAATGGAATACTTTTCTAAACAATTATCACCGTATTTACTTAGATATAGGTTATAAATTTTTTAAAAGTAATAAACATCTATTTAATTAGAAATTTGTTGTAAACTTTCTAAAATCAATAAGAATCCAAAAGTTAACAATAACCTAGGATCCTTATTTTCAGTTTTTAATACAATCAATAATAAATTGAAATTAGCATTAATTAGTATTAAATTATATATATAGAAACGTCTCAAAAATAAGCTAATGTATTTTTTCCTAATACATTATCTCTCTATAGATCAATTTCATTTATTTTTATGAAAACTTCTCATATGAAGAAGATGATTTATTTTATACTAACAACATCATCTTCAAGCCTTATTCTTTATATATTTTTGTAAAAAAATTTATGTTAGTATGCTATGATTCTAATCGTTCTTTTTGGGTCATGTATAGGTTCAAGAGAGCTTTGAGGTGGACATAAATAGCTCCTAGAACAAATCGATACTACTACATATATACAGTATGTTTCTTCACTTTATATTGGCATCTCATGATGCACAGTCCCCTGTTATGGTTAAATCTATATATATTATTATTATGAGTCCAGTTATATATGTAACGACCCAAAATAATTTTGTTGACTTTAGTGAGTCAAGTTGAGTCGAGTCCAACGCTTCAATTGTGGAACCTATTAGGTGTTAAAATAATTAAGTCTAGGATTAAATAATGAGTTTTTGTTCGAAGCATAATTTGAGGAATCGAACCGTACGAATGGATAGATCTCGAAAAATTATTCAATTTTGCCTACTCACGCGCGAAAATCGAACACTAGATGATCCCAAACCAAAGCCTGGAACACGATTTTGACCAGTACCTATATATGTAGGTGATGTATTAATAAGTAACGTTATAAATTATTCTTTTATATACACATAATTTGTTGTATGTGCTTATGCCTTAGTATAACCTAGGTAATTAATTTTTTTATTATTATTATTATTACTTTAGCTTTAGCTTTTCTTTTTTCTTTTTTATCCACCGCCCTTACTAGTTTTATAGGGAAGAGAGAGAGAAATCTCTCTTATACCAGAGTTTAAGGGAGAGAGAAGGTGAGAAGGAGAAGAAGGAGAAGAAGGAGAGAAGGAGAGAAAGAGAGAGAAAGAGAGAGAGAAGAAGAAGATGATGACGATGGTCCGATGGAGATCGTAAGGACCACATAATTTGTGGATTGAGGTATAAATTTAAAATCCTAGCTTTTCATTTTGTCTTTAATTAGATATTTTATGTTGTTAATCTTAGTTTTTAATTTTAGGGTTGATTTTGTTAATAGTTTAAGGTTTGATTAGACCTTTCAAACTCTTAATTGATAAAATTGATAATTGGGAAGGTTGATTTTGACCCCAAATTTACTATTTTGGGTTAGATTGTAGATTCGGAGGTCTAAATCAATTGAAGAGTATTTTAAAGCAAATTGGGTTTGTAATCCTAAAGCCCTTAATTGATTTGATAAAGACCTAGTTTGGGAGTTATTTGAAGAACTTGAGATTGATTTTGATTTTGTGGTTAAATTCTAGTGGACTGAATTTTTTAGTGGTGGCAAATTCAAAAATTGAATTTTAGGTTCAATGATTTTGAAGTATTTAGTTTCCTCTTATTAATGTTAAAAGAGGATGACTAAAGGGATTTGGACCCTTGTAGTGACTGTTTAGGTTAGAATTTAGATTCTTAGGCTATTTTATACGAAATTAGTATGAATTGAATTAAGTTTTGAAAGTGAATTAAATGTGTTGTTTACAGTTGGGAGTGTGTACTAATACCAGTACACTAATTGGAGGAAATTAATGCAGTAAAGAGAGCCTTGCGGGATTTGAGGTAGGAACTTATAAATACTTTCTTTTAGCCATTAAAGTTCTTTCAATGCTTTTGATAGGGTTTAGATTTATAAATCAAATGTAATTATTTTACAAAGCATGCATGATTTATTTGTGATGTCCTATTGATGTGAAAATGATTCTCCAAAAGTATAGTTTTACATAGTGATGTAAAACAATAATAGTTATTTTTAAAATAACTAGATTCTAATAATTATGTATATGAATGAGTTATATACATATATAAGTATATTAATGATTCTTTTCTTACTTATTGTTAAATAAACTATATTTTTAAAAGAATCGAGATTTAATCGTTATCGAGCTTTAGGGATGGGTATATTTTCAAAACCAAATGGATTTTGGGGTTCTTATAATATAAATATTTTACTTCCTTCCATCTGTAGGGAGAAGTAGTTGTTTTGAGAGGATGTGCGGGATGGAAGTCCCAGCTGTTAGGTATATGTTGGTGATTCCCTAGGTACGGGCTTTCCCCCGGAATATATACTATATATGTTATGCTGGGCTTTCCCCCCAGCTATGATTATTACCGACTTTCCCCGGATTATATTACGGGTTTTCCCCCGATTACCCGGCTTTCCCCGGATTATATTACCGGCTTTCCCCGGAATAATATTAGATGGGAGATCACAACATGTACATGGATGCTAGTTTTATAGGAAAAAGTATTTTCTACTACTAAAACTTATAATATTATAATATATATTTTTAGGTGATCCGAAAATGGATTTGTAATGCCTACACGAGCAAATCATTGAAGTTTTCCTAAAAACAATGATTTGTTCCGTATTTTCATTATGTTTTCCTGTCTCATGACAGGAATGGGACTCTCATGATATAGGAAAACTATTGAAATCTAGGTTATTCTATTTCTCTTTTTGGAAAGCCTTGTTTGGATAGGTACGTGTATGATTCTAGAAATGTCGAGGTTATATGCTGCCTAGATTAGGCGAAGACTTGAGGAGCGTGACAACTCCTGGATTATTTTAATGATCATTAAGATGTCTGCACAAGTCAAACGGCTGACCACCGCGACAACGGCTACATCGGCAAATTATGGTCAAGGGTCCACCTGAACCCAAATCATGAGCCAGCGTGCTTCTCACAAAAACCGATAAATCAGTCGCTCGGTCGGAAATCAGGAATTAACGATGGGGTTCCACATCGGTTAAGTTGGAACACGATTTTGCTCACCGACTAGGAGCTGAAACATCTAGTCGTGGCCTCTTCACTCTAAGATGATTACACTACGCAATATTATGATGTGAGATGTTGTTAGTTTATATTTACTTGTATGGGTAAGTGAATGGTTATCGGTTTATGTTGTAGAACAAGTACCAACTACTTTTACATTACTGCATTATGATTTCTCGATTTTCTTTTAAAATCTGCATTGTCTTAAATTCATGTTAGTGACTATTTGTTAGTATTATAAGTTTCTTACTAAGGTTTTTGCTCAGATCCAGGAGATATTGTGGCAGAGGGAAACGAGGATACATGAGAGGATTGGTCGGACTATATCTATACCATTTGAGGAGATTGATATAGGGAAGCTTTCTTACACTTGAGGTGTGGTATTTAGCCTTTTTGAGGTGCATGTTATCTTACTTGTTTTGTATATATTTTCTTAAGATATATATATAAGACAAACACACTTATGTATATTATATCACTTAACTCAAGTTATCTATGTATATTATTAAGTGAGGCATAATTTTAGAATTGTGGTTTGAATCCAGCCTAGTGGATGACTAGGTATTATTATTTTGATGAAGTAAGGTAGACTAGTCTTGATGAGATGATATAACTATCGTGGATGATTGGAATGATTTAGAAATATTATTTGTGGATAAATCATCTCTTCTACAGGTTTATGACAGGTTTCAGACCCTGATAATACAGGGGAAACTCTGGCGAATTTTCCGTTGGGCCTAGTCATATTTTGAGGGGATTAAAGTTTTTTCCGAACTAGATTAGTTTAACTCTGATTTATGTTCATAAACCTTGTTTAGGTTTATTTAGTACTCATTAATCACCTCGTGTAGTAAGCCTAACGCCTCCAGATGCGACTCAATTTCTTAGAGATTTTGAGTTTCGAATTGGGGCATTACAATATAGCTCCCCTTATATCACCCAATAAAGACAACTTCATCCTGACCATTGTTTTTATGTTTTTTGGACGATGGATATACTTGACACATGGTGAGCCAAAAAAAATAATTTGAGCCGACTTATCTTCTTAGCTCGACTAAAACTCCTCTCTCCAACAAGCATTTTTTACAGAAAAAAAATTCTTTAAAATCACCCAGAGAGAGAACCGAGATTTGGACGGAACGACACTCGCCGGAGGTCAGATCCAAAACTCTTCCTCTCTCCATCAAACACCTTTTACAAAGACAAAAAAAAATCATCAAAATCACCTTGAGCTAGAAAACTGAGATCAGGACAGAGCGGCAGTCGTCGGAAGTCGAATCGGAGGTCGGATCTGTCGATCTTTACCGGTGGTCAAAACCTTTCATGACTGAAATCTAAACTCAAATCCAGTTTAACCTTAGCAATAAAAAAGGATAGTTGAAATCTAAACCCAAAAAGAGCGTAGATCTTAAAATCTAAACCCAAACCAAATGAATTGTTGAAATCTAAAACAAAAAGGAACCCCTTTTTTCTCGATCTATCACACTTTGTAAACAAATCGAGCCAAATAATGATCGTTCAATCCACCTGAGCCAAGAAATAAGCTGAACAGATCAACAAATCAATCAAAAATTCATCGAATTTGCATAAAATCCAAACTTGAACAAATGATTAAACAAAAAAACATAAAAAAAAAATCATGTTTTACTAACCAAATCCATGAAAATTGTGTAAAAAACTCAAGAATCTCGGACAAATCTCACCCAAAAAAAAGAGAAATTAGAAAATAAGATAGAGAGATAGAGGAATCTAACCTGAAAGAATCTAAGCAAATCAACCATTCTCTCTGGTCCTCATAATAAACGAACATATTATTATTATTAGTCTTAGGATCCTCTGAGTCAAGCTGAGATAAGTGTTTAGAGAGAGGAAAACTTTATAACTGGACTTTTTATGGAAGGTTTTAACCACCGATAAAGATCAACCTATCCGACATCCGGTGAGTGCTTCTCCATCTAGATCTAGGTTCTCTAGCTTACGGTGATTTTGGAAAAAAAAATTTATCTCTGTAAAAGGTGCTTGAGGAGAGAGGAAGAGCTTTAGCCAAGCCAAGAAGATAAGTCTGCTCAAATCAGTTTTTGGATCGCCACATGTCAAGTATATCCACCGTCCAGAAAACATAAAAACGATGGTCAGGATGAAGCGGTCTTTATTGGGTGATATAAGGAGGGCTATATAACCGGACTCTATTATTATTATTATATTTTTTTTATTATAGGTATAACTTTATCTAATTTGATTGTTGTTTTGCCTCCAGTGCTATATATTTAACTCTCAGAATTAACATATGCATGGTTTTTCTTTTTATCTTTTCAATTTTTTTCAATGTGTTTTGAATTTGATAAGATTATAAGTATTTCTATATATTCATCTATTTGTAAGGCTCGGAACCTTGGATGGATCGATTGTAAGAATGCTTGGGTTAGTATTCTCTCTCCCTCTCTCTCTTTCTCTCTCTCTCTTATATTACATTTTTAGGGTAGGAAAAGATTAAAATCATAATCAATAACGATACTTCATATGCCATGGATACTCTTTTTTTCTCTAATCAAAAAATTAAAATCTAAAGCATAAATTCTTTATGCTAAATAAGAATAAATTAATTAAAACAATGTATACCACCGGTTAGAATTTTAGAGTAAAGTTACTCCTTCATTGTGAAGGCTTTGGTTGATTTTGAAACAAGTTATATGTAACTAAATTAAAGCTCATGACAAAAAAGAATTGATGGGCATCATGCCTTCGTATTTTGAATCTAACTTGTGAGAAGTACTCCTATGTAATGTTCCTCCATTTAATTTTATTGTCTCCAGTTTTAAGATATCTTCAATTTTACTTATTTTCATGATCTTCTTCTTCTTCTTCTTTTTTTCTTTCTCTATTTCAATCAAGAGTTTATGTATGTTTGGTATTTTATTGAATGCATACTAAAAATGAATTATCATTATTTTTTTTTTAATTGTAAGTTTTTACTCAATTATGACTCATAATTTTATTTGTTCTTGATTTTGTAGATGAGAGTTATGTTAAAACCAACATTTTTACTTTGTGATCTCAACTACTACAATAGTGTATATGTTGGATTTAATATCTGCAATTATAATTTGGGGCAACGTGAGGTTACCTACATAGAGATGATTTGAGGTTTAATTTTTGGCAATGATGTTCTCCTAAATATGTGTTCATCATATAAAAAAATCAGCTCATTACAGAATATCTAATCCATCAAAAGTTCATTAAAAATCAACTGTCAAGAAAGAAGCCTAAAATTTGCATATAATTTAAAGGCTAAGAGCATCTCCAATGCAATGTGGATGTGGTAAAATAAGACTGCCACATAGGAAAAATACACATATTTCCATAAAAAACTCTTCAAATGCTAATGTGAACATACAATTTTAAGTTGAGTTGGCAATAAAATAGAATGCTATTGGTAGAATGGAAAGACACTAGTGTGAAAAACGAGGACATTGTGAAGTTAAATGTCTAATTCTTTCAAATTCTAGACATTCAACTTCACAATGTCCTCGATTTTCACATCCATCCCACCAATAGTATTCCATTCTACTACCAACTCAGTTTAAAAGTGTGTTTTCACATTAGTATTTGAGGAGTGTTTTTTGAGAAATGTGTATTTTTCCTATATGGCTGTCTTATTTTACCATATCCACATTGCATTGGAGATGCTCTAATTTCATAGAGTTATAAGTTTCAGAATGGATTAACTCTGAATATGATGATTATATGGTGAGAAAAACGTCACCACTACAAATATTACTTGAAGTATTTCCATGTGGGCCCCGCAAAAATTTTGGTACAATGGTAGTGCAGTAAGCAATGGTGCAATATCTATCTCAACTCTCTCTCTCTCTCTCTCTCTCTCTCTCTCTCTTTGTATGTATTATTTTTCTTATAAAAAACAATCAATTTTTCTATACAAACTACAATATAACGGATAAAATGTTATCTTAAGAATCATTTTTGAAACTTTAGTTAGGCTCTCTTTTTAATTTTATTAAATTTATCTTCGTATAACTTTATAACTTTAAAATCTAAAATAGGTTAAACAATTTAAATTTTTTTATCCCTATTTTTGGTTAAATCGTATATCTAAGAAAATATTAATTTTATAAGAAAAATGACGAGCTCTTCAAATTGAAGTGTATTTTTTCTTCAATTTGTTGAATGACTCCTTCTTCTAAAAAAATTTCTTAGGCAAAAATAACATACATAAATTTAAAACTATTTATTTATTAATATAATTCTTAAAATTTATTTTAATATATGATTAACTTATATGTAAATAATTTCTCATTATATAGGGTGTTCAATTATGAAAATAGTCTCTCTCTAACATATATCTTACTATTTTAAATAGTACTATTATTCTATTTTATGGTTTACAATTCATTGAAACAAATTTATCATACATACCTTACTAATTTCATTATGACAAAAAATTATTATGATATATAAAAAAATAATTTTTTAAAAAAAATGCATGTGCTTTGCACGGGCTATAAAACTAGTAATATACTATAGAAAAAATCTTGGGTTAACGAAACCCTCTCTCTTAGGTGTGGGTTAAAAAAGCCTACATTATAAACATATGGCTCAATCTATTATCTATTATTGGGTTAACAACCCTCTTTCTTAGGCGTGGGTTAAAAAAATCTGCATTATAAACATATGGCCTAATCTAAAACAACTAAAATTTCTAATTATCTAATAAAAAAATTCAAAATCTTTTTTTTAAAAGAAGCCTCGTGTCTTGCACCGGATAAAGAAGAAAGAATCCTAAAAAAAAAAAGTTACGTTGGTTCGGTTTCATACAGGTATTTGATTTTCTCGTAATATACTATAGGAGAAGCCTTTATTTGCCACGTGTCTCTTTCCTAAGCATTGTCCTTAAACCATGCCACATGTCATTCTCATAAAGCAACTAAACTTTCTAATTATAGAACATTTCTTTTTTTTTCTAAAAATTATCACCTTAAAAATTTAAGTAACTAAATTTTCTAATTTTTCTCCTAATCTCCTTCACAATTTTTTCCTACTATTTTCTCTCCCACATTGTAGTGAAATTCTTTCATATCACGTACCTTAAAAGATTATCTTAAAAAAATTAACCCACAATCACACCTTCTTAAGCATATTTTCTCTTTCTAAATTTTTGAGTTTTGGTTGTACTAATTCGAAATTTCTAAAATAAATTCTTTCCAAAATATTGATACGTATTATAGATGATATATAATTTATTTACTTTCTTTGAAATTAATTATACATTTGTATTTAAGGTAATTGCAAACAATAAATAAAGTAATTTATTAACTTTCCTCTAAATCTTTGCAGTATATGTATTGATGCTGTTAAAAAATCTAATTAAGACCACTCATATTTAGGGAGTATTTAGCGTTCACTTTGATACAATTTTGGATTTTTTTTGTTCATTACTTATTTCTAGGGGGTAGGACTTGGGTTGGGTCAACCCAACCAATCCGAACCGGATCCGATATTTGGGCAAGTATGGGCGAAGGTTGTTGGGCATTTGGGCAAGTATGGGCATTATTTTTCCCACCCGTAGTCAAATTTGGACAAGCATGGGCATAGATAATTGCCAACCCAAGCGGTTCCCAACCCGAGAAACTTATATATATATATATATATTAAGATTTAAATTGATTTCTAACATAGAAATATGTGACCAGAAAAAGAAAACTCTTAATTTTACTAAGTATTTTGAAAGATATAAATGGATAAATATATTAAGTTACTAATATAGGGTGGATGTACTAAGACCCAAAACAAAAACTTTCCTTTTATCTCATTATATGTAAAGTAAAATTATAATATTACTTAATAAGTAAAACTCAAAATAGTATAAAGACAATTATGGATTTGGATTTCGTTGTTACTATATTTTGTTTAAAATTTTCATTTATTACGTGAGTAGATTGTTAGTTTGTTTATCTTTTTAAACTACGAAAGAAATTTTATTTATTTAAGTTTATTATTTATTTTTATTAATTTTTTGTATTAATAATTTCATTCAATCACCTAAATTTATTGAAACATGGGCAACCCGAAGAACCCGAGAAATCCACTCGGGCCATGCGTGGGTAAACCTCTTATAGGTTTTGTGGGTTCTATGGGCATTTTGGACAAATGAGGTACAGTGTGGGAATGACATGTCCAAAGCCTCTAACCCGCCCTACTTATTTCATGCTTGCTATTAATTTTTTTTTTTCATTCTCTTCTTCTTCTTCGATGAAGTTTTTGACATGGAGTACTTTTTTTTTTTTTTTGCAGGTTGAAGGCCAAAACTCATAAGATTTGGTATAATATGAGGTGGGTTTCTCTCTCCAAATAAATATATTATGCCCCAGATTATCTTTATATTTTTTATCTATCTTTTGAAATCACAAATTCGTGAAATTAGTGATAGTACGTAGAAACAATCTTTGCTACTTTGATATGAATAAATTCTGTACGATTATTTTTATGTATGGAGTTATGGCTTTGTATCTCAGTATACAAATTAAAGGGAAATACATTTTATACAGTATGTTTCTTTCTTCATTGTAAATTTTTTTAGTGCTTCCAGTTGTGAGTCATGTATAGGTTTGTCACAAAAAATTAAGGGATGATTGGAATCTTAAGTACTTCTAATGGAATAATATTTTTTATGGGATGTCTATAGTCATTAACAATGTAGAAAACTATAAATAAACAAGAAGAATTACACCAAATGTGTCGCTTCCCAATTGTCGAAAAGTACTCATAACCAACTTTCAAAAATAACAGGGTACACCTTATATTATCATTATGTTATTATTTAATATTGTTATAGTATTATAATTACTATTACATTGTAAGTTACTTATTTCTATTAGTAATGGAAAGCAGTTATTATTATTAACGATCCTTCGTAATGTGAAAATATTAAATGAGCATTTATTAGTAATTAGCAATTAAAATAATTTGTAATTACTATTAACAATTAATAATGTAGTTATAATTAACAATTACTAACAATAATAATTAATAACAATGGAACAAACTAGGGAAAAGGACCAAAAAAACACCCTAGTTTCCTAAAAATACCAAAACAACACCCTTTGAAAATAAAATACCAAAACAGCACCCAGCATCTTTTTTACCCAAAATACCCTCATCTTTAATACTTAATGATAACAAGTATCCCTAATAATATGCGCGTGCATTAACGGACCACGCGCACACATAAACTAGTTTTTATTAACTGGTTCTTTCACCGAACCTCCATTTCTATCTTCCTCTCCTTCTTCATTCTTTCTTCCAACAAAGAAACAAGTTTGCTGCAACAATTTAGGGCTTCATCATCGGAAAATCGTCATCTCTATTTGGGGCTTCACCGAACCTCCATTTCTATCTTCCTCTCTTTCTTCATTCTATTTTTCCTCTTCTCTCTTGCAACGAGGATCTTGTTCAGAGGATAATCACCATCAGAAAATCGCCATCTCTGAGTAGAGATCGTCATTTGGAGGTGAATCACCCTTTTAAAGCTTCACTGAAGATCAAATTGGAGGTTAGTCGCAATCTTTGAATAGGTTAGGGTTTTTCCTCATCTTTTATTGTACCAATTCATTATTAAAGGTTAGGGTTTATTTTTTTTTTATGAAGGTTAGGGTTCAAAAAGGGGGAATTTAGGGTTGGATTAGTTAAAAAAATTGGCAGTTGAGGGCTTTTCTCTTTGAATTCATATATTTATAGGATTTAAAATCTTAAAAATTATGCTTAGTGTGTGTTTAACGAAATTATTTTGTATGTTGGATTGTTAATGGAAGCAGATGATACAATTAATTTGGTCTTGGATTGTTACATAACTTGTATGATACAATATTCTTAAAAAATTTTCTTGATTTAGTGTAGATGAGTTATGTTAGTAATTTGGTTAAATACGTTAGTAATTTGGTTGGATATGTCCATATCTTATGTACACATTTGTATTACCTTAAAACCAGTTGAAGATAAAATTAATTTGTAGTCCTGAACTGAACCGAATTATTACATATTTAGAGTAGGTGAATTCAAAAGATTTACAACATTATTATAAACATGCAATCGACGGTGGTCCACCTTCCCCCAAATGATTCTGGGTAATGCTTCTTTCTAGACCGCATATGGAACATCCAAACATCAATGTGCTTTACACCATTTGAAAATAATAAATGAGTTTACTTCTAAGACCTTAACAACACAACAAATTAATAGGCATAACATTGCAAGTTAATGGGGGAGGTTAACTTTCTTACCGAATAGCTTAGCCAAGTACCCAATGTCCACAAATCTCGAAAGAATGTGATACCCTATGTCGACACACCCAGATTGACTGGTTCCTTAGATCTGCATTGTCCAACGAAAGTATTAAGGTGATTTCACCAAGGGCTAATCCATTAGTACATATAGGGATAAAGAATACTTACATATCGGATAACCAAGCATTGCACCAAACAATGAACTTGTCATGGTCTTCTTTAGGGTATGCAAGCATAGGATGGAATAGTTGCATCTTACGCGGGCAATCTATCAGACCACTCTTCGTAGCGCATTTCCCCCTAATTCACGGATGCTTTTATATGCCCACACCTAACAATAGATTATAAAAGTATTTGAATTAATGACTCCTAGTAATGAGAAAAAGAAAAGCGAACCTCATAAGCATAAAAACAAACCTGAAAAACGTATGGGTAACCCATCAGTGTATACTTCTCACTGCTGTTTCCTAGACTTGTTGCCTTTTTTTCTCCCAAACCTTTGTTGCACGATCCCTTATTGTGTTACGAAGAGACCTCATCGTCCACTCAAATGACAATAGACCCCATTGATAAGAATTGAATATATCTAAGTCATCAACAATTTGAAGGTGTTGAACATCTACAAAACTCTTTATTTTGTCCTTACTTAACAAAAAATATCCTAAGAAATACACCAATGCTAGCTTCACTCTATCCTGATCATTTTACACTCATATATTGCCCTCCTCATTTCAACCATATTAATGCTTCTCACACCCTCAAAATACAAGTCCTTAAGCCTAACCAATGGGGCATTGTATTCCAATTCAGGCCTCCTACTAACAGGGAGACCAATTATCAAGCCAAATTCTCTCTTGGAGAATTGTAGGACGTTACCTCCAACAACAAACTTCATTACCATATCATCATCAATCTCTGGGTCCTTTACCTCTCTCAAAAGTAGACTATGCACCATAGCTCCACAGAATCTAATTTTTGGTAAATTTAGAAAATGCCCAAAACAAGTATTACTAAACAATTGAAGCTGTTGTGGGCTTAATTTAGATTTTATATCAAATATTACTTTTTTGTGCGACATAAAACTAACTTTGGCTTGGAAGTGCATGCTCTCCTTGATCTTCAGTTCTAATTTAGACATCATTTTTCTTTTTCTGATATACCTGCGCATAACACATCATTTGTTAAAATTAATGGTTATCTGACAAGTCTATGAGATAATTTAATCAAACCTCAAATGATGACACTGCCAATTTAAGAAACAACAACATTATTTTTAGCTCAATCAACAATAGATATCTGACAAGTCTATGAGATAATTTACTTGTCTCTCTTGTACTTTAAATTTATGTCATTCTTAAATACAACAATATGCAGAGGAGTTCTATAAAACCCAAAACTCATCATCATCATGATCATCATTAATGAACTATTGCAAATAGTGAGATTGGTGAGATAATATAATTTCAACATTTAACTCAATGATCTATATCAAATCTTATGTCATGAAATAGATCCACTTCTTTGTTTTTTTTCTTTCTTATCGCATGAATCTATACCATGCTTTTGCTATTCATTTTCCTTTTGAGACTTCAACTTCTACCAAGGACTCAAGTGAAAAAAAAAGAAAAGAAAAAAGAAAGAAAACATACTAACAACCAATACTGAAGATGAATAGTCACCATCATCTAAGTTACATCATAAGTAACCGCTAAAACCTTCCATCCACATATAATATTTATTTCTTCTTTCACCCCAAGTGAAAATTGGTCTTTGTATATATTCACAATGTGAACTAACTCCAAACATTAAATCTTGTAAATATGAGTTATGTCTCTTATGTAACCTAAAATTATTTATTGTGTTCTTGTTGGAAGATTCTCTAGACTTTTATGAAATGTAATCTAAATCAATTCCAGTTTAAGAAAGGCAATACCAAGAAGTAAACAAATCCAACCAAATATTACTTGGTTTTCAATTAATGAATTATTTAAAATTCATTACTTGAATGAACTGCAAGAATCATGATTAGTAAAGTTTCATCTTCTATGTGTGATTACTTCTAATTAGAACGGGACATATAAAACTAAAAATGGGATAAAACTAGGGTAGTCCATGCAAGCTCACTTAGTAAGCTAAAATAAAGCTTATATTGTTGATACACATTCTAGTTGGTAGCTCAACACCCAATATCAATATTTAACTATTAAAAGATATTAGCCAGATATTTGTATTGAAAACTTTGTTTCTTCTTTTGTTTCAAGGAAATATAACCCTTAAACTTAAAAAAAATTAATCAATCACCTTACAACTTTCGACTTCTGATAACCAGTTTGTGAGATGTACTGCAATGGAACAAAAGTCACCCGGGGTTATCACAACCATATAACAAAAAGCCAGGTCCTTCATCTCATATGTAATTTCTCCCTTAAACTACATTTTTCCACAAAGATTATGTGAAGTCTTTTAAAGTACAACATAAAGTACTTGGTCTCATTTATGTGAACTGAAACAACCAGAAGGTGAATTCACCATAAGAACAATCTGACTTACATGGTAAGAGTATATGTAGAGCAGGTTATTCATGGTCTTGCCATTGAAGATCATAAAGGCATCAATTTCTAGTTGTTGAATGTAGATGATAGATGCTTTTGATGGAGAACAAGAACTGTAATTAAATAAATTAACTCTTTAATTGCTCCACTTCACTCAATAAATCTTTTTCACCGATCTAAAAAAAATGTGCTACAAAATCAACCCCAAAATCAAACCCTAAAAAATCAAACTACATATTCAGGCAACTTAAAATGAAAAATGGGGTATCCCAACACTTTAATCACTCAACATCACTGATGAAAAAAAACATGGCACAAACTTAAACCCAAAAAAATTAATTTATCTATTCAGGCAAATTAAAACTAAAAATAGGGTAAAACCAAAACCAAACATAGAAGAAGAAGAGGGGGAAGAAAAAAGATAAGGAGATGAAAGCTATCACCTTTCGAAATCGCCAGTAGTAATAGGTGGAGTAAAACTGCCGGTTTCTTCTTCAACTCCGGTACCTTCTTCACCCGGAATCTTGAAGCTACGACAATTCCGGTATATTCTTCACCTTTCGTGCATGGTTTGGTGTCTTTCTGATCTCCGGCGTCTTCTCTAGATCGAGATCGACGGTAAATACGACAGCTCTCTCTCTCTCATAGTCTCAGTATAAAGAAAAAAAATGGCAGTCTAGAATCTAAACCCTAGTTTGGGTTAATTTAAGACGCGTGTGGGTTTGAGCGTGGCTTTCTATTCACTTTTCTTAAGGTAAGGATATTTTGGTGAGCTTTAGGGTAAAAAAGATGCTTGGGTGCTGTTTTGGTATTTTATTTTCAAAGGGTACTGTTTTGGTATTTTTAGGAAACTAGGGTGTTTTTTTTGGTCCTTTTCACAACAAACTAATGGAACAATACCTACAGTTATTACATCAACTCCACAAAATGGCAAACCACAACCAAGAAATTTTGATCCCAAGACCTCCCAACTCCCAAGTTCTAGGAGGGATGCACAATTGTTGGGCCAAAGGAATATGCAATACACCAAGTAATTTTCATGATATATATTTGCACATTAAAATTGTATTTGTTATTTTAATTTTTATGATTATATATATTTAACTATGATAATAGGTGATAATTAGTCTCAATATAGAGGGACCAAAATTAGACTAAACCACAATAAATAAGGTATATAATGTTAGTTTTGACAAAAGTTATACAGTTTGAGTTAGAGACATGCTTATTTATAATTATTCTACAATTTTTGTAATTTATTTATTATTCTTTTGTCATTTTCTTTTGATCTTTTTAAAAATTCAGCATTGCACCACTTTAATATTTGTGATTGGTAATTAAGACAAATTAGTGCTTAATGGTTAGATGTTAAGGTGCGGATGGGTTTTTTACTTGGGATATGTCATGGTAATTAAAATTATTTTATTATTTTATTAATTTAAACTTTGAAATAAGTTTATATATATTTTAAGATTTTTATAGTAGGAGAAACCTTTCCTGCCACGTGTGTGTCTCTCTCTCAAGCACCTTCCTTATTGCCACGTGTCACTCTATCCTAATTTTTTAGAAAGTAATGTGTTCAGGAATCTTATTATTATTACAAGTTAATTTTAGCTAATTTATAGGGATAGCATATTAACTAATTTTAGGTGTAAAAAATACAACATTTAATTGATTTTTATGGACTCTTTATTAAAAAAAATTGGTAACCGAAACTATTAAGTTTTAAAAAATTAAAAATAATAAAATTGCTAAAACTAAGTGTGCCAATTATGCATATCTATCAATGTTTTCTAAAATTTAGAAATACCAAAATAAAATTAGCAAGAGCCAAAACATGATTTTAACTTATTTAGTAACAATATATTAAAAATATATATATATTGAGAATATAATATGGTACAAAATAAAATTAAAAATAATTTTTTAATAAGAAATCTTTTCTTCTAACATATTTGATAATAATATATTAAAAATACATATTGAAAATAAAATTTGGTTTAAAATTAAATTAAAAAATATTTTTTAATAAGAAATCTCCATGCAGGTACAGATGTTAGTCTATCTAATATCTATACTATATTACTATAGCTGAAGCGTATGACGTGGCGCTTCATCTATCCACGTGGCACTCTATTCTCCAAGAGTGCCACATCAATTTTTTTTGTCCATGTCAACACTTTCTGTTGATTAATAATTAATTAAATGCAGTTTTAATTCCTAAAATTCTCTCCTCCATCTTAAATCATTTTTAATACTATCAATAACATATCATTAATGCATTACAAATATTCTATTTTGAGCTGCACAATTAATACACACTAATTATATTATCAATATTAAGTAAAGATCACATGCATGATTTCCATTTAGGTTCTTAAAAATACCTTATGATTTTAGAATATTGCCATTTATTTTATTTATTATAAATAAATTTGTAGTTACTTCTTTTATTTTGTATTAGTTTCTGATTACTACAATTTTCTATCCAAATTCATTATTAGTGATGTCCAATTACTATATTAGTAATTAGAAATACTAACAACATTTGTTATTACTTAAAAACACATTTTAATTTAATGAAAAAAAACCTTAATATATTGAAAAGATTCCATGCATGATTTCCATTTAAGTTCCTAAAAATACGTTGGGGTTTTACAATATTATCATTTATTCTATTTATTTGTAATAAATTTACAATTAATTCATTTATTTTATATTGGTTTCTGATTACTACAATATAAATAGATCAAGAGAGAAAGCAAACTCAACTTAAAGCTCCTCACTATAGCCCCCAATTTACAGGTTCTATTAGTATTTTTTAATCCCTTAGATTATTTAATTTTATTTGATTTTATAATCTGTGTCTTTTTTTTCATTTTATTGTTATGTAGCAGGTTTGATATCTAAGCTATTTGCTATTGACTTCTCTATCACGATCCAGGTTTTACTATTTAAAAAAGGTATTTGATAAGCACACATATATTACATTTAATACGTCTATATTTACATCAGTTAGTTAAGTATTTTATTCTATTTGAATTAATTAAGTGTATTTTGGTTGTGTGCAGGGAATACGAGTGGATTGAGCAAAATGCGGAAAAGTTGACAAGTTACAACATTTGGTGAATGTCGTGGAGCAAATCAATTGAAGAACAAAATTAGTTGAATTAATCTAAATTGATAAAGGCACCAGCATAATTTTATAAGGGCACCTGCATGTTAAAAGGAGAAATCTTGTTTTCTACGTTTTTTTGAAGAAGAAAACATATTTTATTCTTTGTTTAGTGATTCTCTTGAAGTGGGACCCACTAGTTATTAGGTTTCAAATTTGTAATATAGCTGCTTGTTTTAGGGAAGTCGGCTGAATAGGTTATTATAGGTATTTGTTTTATTCTTTTCTAAAGAAAAATATAAAAAAAGAAACAAGCAGCTGCTTAGTTGAAGTCGACAGAGAAGTTTTAAAGAAAGGAGGAGTTTTGCTGTGATTAAAAAAAAGAAAAAGTGCTAGGGTTTTATTTAAAAAAAAAGGAACAACAGCTTGTTTTTTGCTCTTTTTCTTTTTGAACGGCTGCTTGTTTTTTTTTTTTTGGTGAACGGTTGCTAAAGAGAGGAGGTTTTTAGGCGATTTTTGAAGAAGAAAGGCTGCTGCTACTTGGCTTGCCTTCCTCCTGACGTAGAGAAGACAACTGTTGCGTTGTTCTTCTTCTTGCTTCTTCTCAACGAAAGAGAAAAGTGCTGCTGTTTTTCTTCTTTTGGGCTTTCACGCACAGGGGATTTAGAGGAAGTTGCTGCTGTGTTGCTGTTCTTCTCTGCAGCAGCCGTTCTTCTCAGTTGTTACTACTACTTGCTGCTGCCCCTTCTTCTTGACGCCAAACTAGGAGAGGTGCTGTTCTTCCTCTACCTTCTTCAACGCCAAAACAAGTGCTGCTGCTTATTATTCAATACGAACCAGAGAAAAGAGGGAGTTCGATCTGCTTGTTATTGCTGTTTTCGTCTTCTTTTCAAAGGACAATAGGTTGTTGCTGCCCTACTCTTTCTTGAACAC
>MVGT01001045.1:62697-86340 GCA_002174775.1 Macleaya cordata | reverse complement strand
CAGAATGAAGGCTTACAGATACGGTGCCTAGTCGTATCTAACCCAAGCTACGAGAGTTTTGTGCGAACTCTCAGGCTAAAATGACATATTACTGCTTCTGCCATGTGATATCCACCACCCTTATGTCCCTCGCAATTCTTTATGCACGTGCAATATTCTTATAAAACATGTGATGCATCAATTAACGAGTATACTCTATTACCATACTGAAATTAGAATAGTATGTTTTAAAGTCAAAATATACCTTTAAGTGATCACATCATTGGAAATCCATACTTATATGTAGGCTCTATTAAATGTCTTTCGACTCCCGCTATTTCCTGCATCCTCGGCAAGCAAATCATGATGCACACATAGATAATTTATTTCTCTATGATTTGCTTCCCTTGATCGATACCTCAATTGAGACGAACGAATTTTGAGAAGCATTTATTACGAATAGTCATAATTTATTTAATGAGGTAACACTGAAAACAAAACTAATTATCTGTGAACCATACCTAACCAAAAGTTTAGAGCTTAGAAAATAAAATCATAACTAGTAAAGTCATTGTCTAAAAACTTATAGGTTGCTTTTATTTCTTATCTCCCTCTGGTTGGTGAACGCCTTCTCTTTTCTTTTTCCATTCTTTGTAGCGGAAGCAATCCTTCTTGATGTGTCCTTTCTTGCCGCAAAAGAAACATGCGCCATCGTCCTTTTCCTCTTTGTTTTCCTCATTTGCTTTTGTTCCTGAAGATTGACCTGGTCCAGATTTCATAAACTTTCCTTTCTTAAAATTTTTCTTGAAGTTCTTTTTGCTGGATTTGTGAACAGCTAAGTTTGCATACTCAGCTTTACTTTCTTTCAATCGTTCCTCCTCAGCTACATATATATTGATTAATTCGTTCAAATCCCATTTTCTTCCTTGTGTACTGTAATTGACCTTTAATGTGTCAAATTTGTTTGGGAGTTTTGCTACTGCCATATGAACCATCAACTCATCTTCAATCGTAAAACCTAAATCCCGAAGATTGATTACGAGCTTTGACAGTTTAAGAATGTGTTCCCTCACGCTCCTAGTTTCATCACAATGCAAGGAAAATAATTGAGCCAAACAGTTGTACTGCCTCGAATGAACAGTACCCATAAACTGTTTGTTGATGAGTTCAAAAAGCTCTTTTGCTGTAATTGTTTCTGGAATACCTCCACTAATCGTCTTATGAATCGACCCCCGAATGACCATTATACATAACTTGTTTATTTTCTCCCATTTCTTAAAAGTAGCCTTTTCCACATCCGTAGATTCAGCAGTGGGAACAACAGGTCTCTCCTCAATCAAAACAAAATCAAAATCTAAAAGGCCCAGCTGAAGTGTAATTTGCCTTTTCCAAGTGGAATCGTTGGAACCAGTCAATGGGTCAACCCTGACAGCACAGTTCTGAAAATCCATGTCTGAAAATTTTCCAAAATATTGCATGATTTTACACACAAAATATTATATTTCATCATGCAAACTATAAATATTGAAACGGATATAAGAGTTAAGTCGGATTAATCAGTGCATGATTGTGCTTAAAATTACCAGTCTACGGGACAGACGGGTGCAACCATCTAATCACACCTTTGGGCAGAGATTTTGATGTTTAATTCATCCCCCAATTGACTTTAACTACTTTATATTTATCTAAACCGGTCTAAGGGTTAAGCCGGATTAGTCAGAGTGTATGACAAAAATTAATATGCTCAAACTTACCACTCTACGGGACAGATGGGTGCAACCATCTAATCACACCTTTGGACAGAGATTTCGATGTGCTATTCGTCCCCCAATTGGCGACAATTTCTGCGCACAGAACTAACCTAGCATGATCCAGATAAATCCAGACACTATCTGCACCTTTGGGCAAGAGGGTTATCCTTCTCTCTCCTTCACGTGCAGGCTTTTCTGCCCCACTCAATCTATCAGAAAGTTCCTAGATACCTTTGGGTTGAACTAGTTGTTTCTAATAGGTGAGCGCAACTTAGCGATTTTAAAGAGAACTTAATCTCTATATTTAAATAAACATGATATTCATAGGACGGTCACCTTTGGGCAGACAATCTAACCTACTTCAATCATGAGTATTTAAACAACCGCTTTGAGTGTCTATTCCTAAACCCTTATAGGATAGACTTAGATGTTCCTTAAGACTTTCCTTTGAATTTCTACAATGTCTCTTTACTTGAGATAACTTTTATAGAAAATTTATTTTATTCGTAAGCATATTGAAGATAATATCTCAATTACAATGTAGAATTCAAAGTGTGTAAATAATTGTGTTCTGCATGTCAACTACTATTTACCTCACATTGGCAATTATATAATCTTAAACTTTAAACTTTAAACATGCAATAACACAATTAATCATAATAACATCAAGTAGCATAATGGATTTTAAACTGAACCAAATTAAAATTGGTTCCATAATTATCGCCAAAAAACTGAAACTTTAAACTATTGACTCACCATCAATATGATTTCATAAGATTATGAAATTCAATAAATTATAGTCTACTGAAAATATTCAGATCAATTGAACCAATGGTTTGTTTTAAACATGTTTAATAAAAGTATAAAACCGAAGTCTATAAAATAAAAATAGCCTTCAATAGAACCAGCATGCATTAGACCTATTTAGTATGGGTTTACCCTTTTCCCCATAAACAAACATACTAGCTTTCCAAGTCAACTCAATATCCTTGGTTAGTTAACTCGGTGAATAAACTTAAGAGTTAGGGGGCACCCAAAATCTGAGTCAACTCAGTAGGTCAACTCGGCCCTACCCAAGTCAACTCGGTATCATCTTCATCTTCTTGTAGAAAACCTAACCTTCCTTTTTATTCTTTATTATTATTCAATTCGTGTTACAGGAACATGAGAAGATATACGTAATGCGCACTAACAACGAGATTCAATAAATTGAATCATGATTTTATATTGATTAAAAATTCTTGATTACCCAATAACAGTACATAATCACAGATCCACTGTAAGATTTAAACATTTATCTTATTTAGAATCCTCTACTATTATTAACTGATTTGGTTCAGGACATTCCAATATTTATAGTTTCGTAGTCTTACAGAATAAGAGCATTTGATATGATCACCGTTAATTTTTTTTTTTTTACTTAATTCATATAATACGTTTCTACCAAAAATTGTAAAGAGACTCAAGCATTAATCTCTTAGATTAATTCTTCCATTGGAAGGAATCTATACCATCAAGTAGATTAATACTTTTCCGATCAAATATTTGAGAGAAGGGAATACCAAGTAATAACAGAAAGGTCACCACCGAGAACCTTTACAATAGTTATTACCTACTTGTATAAAACCAGAAAATATAAAATAACTTATATCAATTGTAATAGACTACTTCAATAGGGATTCATGATCGACCAAGATTTAAATAAACGGATGGATCCATAAAAAAATGGAACATGCATGTAATCATTAAAACTTATTTAAACTGGAAGTATCTAACAGTAAAATCCATAAGCCATTAAAGGTCAATCAATTTTTTTTTTAAGAGATCTTTTAAATTGATATAAACTGTAAATTAATCCAGAAGGATACCTTACTATTATTACTTTATTTGTTAAGTATATATATATATATTGACTTGATTTAAACTATCAATCAATAAACTGTTTGTCAAACAAAAAATTAAGAGATCTTCTATAACAATAAAAGACATGCTTCTGTTATTGTCGACTAAGATTTGAAAGCCGAACAATCATGATTCAGTAAATAGCATACGCACACTGACGCTCTGATACCACATGATAGAATTTATACATTGATCTAGGCATGCTAATTTACTGAATAGATAAATAGTAGAGTTGATCGTCGTACCTGATTTAATCGCTGAAGTCCAACGAAGGCTTTCACCAGAGAGAAACCTACAACCCTTATACCTTTAGCAGATGATGGGGCTCAGATTGCATAAGGCTAAGGGTTGACCTCCTCTCTATTTATAAACTGTAACCCTAGATTTTCCTAACCCATCAAGGAAACTAGAGTTTTAGAGAATCTACACTTACCAAATAAATTAGGATTACCACCCAACCAAGAAACTTTAATTCCTTAAACACTTAGTCCCTTCTATTCACACATGTAGGACCACAAAATTTCTAATTAATACATTATGGCAATTTTCCAGACTGATTAGGAAAATATATGTTGTACTATGGGCCACAATCTTACATGTTTTGCTACAACTAGTATAAATAAGATGATTCTACATATATTTCTTTTCTTTTTTTTTTAAATTCAAATGGATGCTAAGGATGCTTTTAAATTTAATGGAAATATTGAGGCTTCAAAATTTGCTGATGTTACAATGTACTTGTAATTTATTGTACTTGTTTCATCTCTTAAGTTGTTTCCGGTTCATAGGGAAAAATTTGGTAAATTAATCTAGTTATTTAAAAAAAATGTATATTATTGATGGCCAAGAAATTTTGTTAGTATATAGAGGTTTTAGCGAGGGCAAAACATCATCGCTAATAATGCGCGCCTTTTACTGGAAGGCAAAAGAGTTGTCAGTAAATATAGAATTTTAGCGGCAACCAGAAAAGTGGTCAGTGAATATGGGATTTTAGTGGCTGCCGGAACCCGTCGCTATATTGTATATTAGAGGCGGCTAGAAATGTGGTTGGTAAATATAAGTTTTAGCGGCGGTCATAAACTGAAAGGTCTATGAGTTCTCTCATAACCTATTTGTCAAATTTTGTGTCAAAGTTAAACTTAAGAAGGTCGATGCAACTTGAGTTAGAGTTAATAAATCTCAGATCTGATCGTTTGAAGAAAAGACTTCAAGAAGCTCAACTCACCACTGAAAAATATCCTAGAATGGTAAGAGACTTAGAGAACTAAGTACCATAGGTGGTTAGACCTAAAAATATTCTCATATCTTTTAAAGTTTCTTATGAGTGTCAAAACTCAGAAAATCTATACTGGACAAACTGGTTTCAAAACCTACCCTTTTGGTTTCGAAAACAGAATGCCTAGTGGGCTTTTTTATCACAGGGTTCATTCGTTGATTTCAAAACCAAATTTTACCTGGAAACAGGCGAATTTTGGTTTCGAAACCAACTTGATTGATTTTGAAACCTAAGGACTGAAAACCTTTAGGTCCTTTTTGGTTTCGAAACTAGTATGATTGCTTTCGAAACCATCGCCCAAATTCGCACAAAGAAGGCGTTTCTCTGATCTGTAAAGTGACTTTTTAACATATTCTCCACTAAAGCTTATCTTAGGTTGGAACATGGGTGCATGGGGAACATTTCTAAGTGGGATGAGGGCTCATTGGAATGCTTTCTCATTTTCCATGATGAGTTCTAGACTTAGACCTAGAACACTTAGAGTATTTTAGGTTTAGAGTTGGATATCTTCATTATAAATAGGGTTGAATCAGTCTTGTTTCAACAACCATTTACCCTATTCATCAACAAGTTCTTGGAGAGTTTCAACTTTAAACCCTTAGTTTCGAAGCTTGGTGAATATGGTTCAATCATTCCCATTTTAAATAAAAAACGTGAGTTTTTGTTACCGGTGGATTTCTGGTGGTTGAGCTTGAAGGTTCAAGTTCGTGGTGAAATACTCGAAGAGTCGAGTAGTGGTTCAAGGTGTGGGACTTGCGGAGTTCAAGTTGGAGATGCATTACAATCAACTAAGAGGCAAATTTGTGGAGTTTTAATTTGTAGAAAAACTGTAACACTGTAATTGATCGGAACATAGAGGGAGTCGTAAATTATGCCTATCGAGTAGTAAATGGGGTGATAAATTTTTATTAACTCTTAGTAGATTTTTGTTGAACTAAGTCCCGGGGTTTTTCCCAGTTTGGATTTTCCTCATTAACAAAATCTCTTATGCATACTTTTACATACTTGTATTGAGATTAAAATATTCGATTCTTGTTCTTAATTTTTAATATTAAGAATCTAATAAGTTAATACTCTTATTAGAGATTTTTGTTCCACCTATTACCACCATTAAAATTTGAATTAGGTGATAGGCTGATCCTTAACCATAGTCACATAGACATACGATTAACTTGACTAAACCGTAGGGCATATAGACTTTCATTTGGTATTAGAACAGATTCACTTGTTGGTTTAATAACCTAAGTGTGATCCTTGTCGTGGCTTATGGATTCACAAAAATAGGATAGTGTAGTAAACAAACCACTATTATTCAATGGTAGCAACTATCCTTATTGGAAAGCTAGGATGAGAGATTTTCTTAAGTCCTTAGACAAAATAGTTTGGTGAACTATAAAGGTTTCTTTGTTTCCACTTACTATGATGGTAGGTACTAGAGATAATTTTAGAGAAGTTCCCAAACTGGAAGATCAATAGGATTTCGATGAGAGTAAGGCAGCCACTAGAAATAACAAAGCTCTCAATGCCATTTATGTTACTGTAACGGTTGACGAATTTCATTGCATCTCTAATTGTGAAGTAGCAAAGGAGGCATGAGACATTTAATGGTAACCCCATGAAGGTACTAGGACTGTTAAAATAACAAAGCTTCAAATGTTGACCACCCAATTTGAAACTATTAGAATGCATGATAATGAATCTTTTGATGAATATTATGCCAAGTTGAATGATATTGTCAACAACTCTTTTGCTTTAGGTGAAATTATTTCTAACTCCAAAATAGTCCGTTAGGTTTTGAGATATCTTCCTGAGAGATTTCAAGAGGAGAGCAAAGATATTGATGCAATTCTTTCTGAAGAACTTGCAGGAAATCTGAGGACGTTTGAGGCTGGTTTTCATTCTACAAAAAATCTAAAGTCATTGCTTTCGCATATCCCTGAACACTAAAGAAAAGGAAGAAATAGATCTCTCCATTGATGAAGAAGTTGCTCATCTCACAAAGAAATTCAAGAAGTTCTTGAAACACAAAAAGGAGAAATACCAAAAACTAAAGATTGGTTCATCTTCCAAGTTTGGGCCACATTACATAGTGAAGAATTTCGACAAACCAAATAAGAGAAGGAAGTCGATTGAAATGCAATGCTTCAAATGTCATGGTTTTGGACATATAGCCAATGAATGTCCAAACAAGTTTTCTGCCATAACCAATAAAATAATGAAAGTCATGCTTGATGATTTTGATTCTCTCCTGAATCAAATTGTTCAAGTGATGAAGATTTAAAGGCCATAACTGCATCTTTATCTCCAAAAGATCACTTTGATGAAATACAAGCTGAATCCAATAAATCATCTAGTGATAATGAAGAGAGTGATGAAGATGTATCTAGAATAAGAATTGTATGCAGAATTGCTAAAAAAGAGTGTAGAGCTATCCAAGGAAAACAAAGTCCTAAAAGAGAAGTTTTCACTTCTTACAACTATCCTTATTGGAAAGCTAGGATGAGAGCTTTCCTTAAGTCCTTAGACCAAAGAGTTTGGAGAACTATAGATGTATCTTGGTCTCCACCTACTATGATGGTAGGTGCTAGAGATAATTTTAGAGAAGTTCCCAAACAGGAAGATTAATGGGATTCCGATGAGAGTAAGGCAGCCACTAGAAATAGCAAAGCTCTCAATGCCATCTATGCTGCTGTAACGGCTGACGAATTTCGTCGTATATCTAATTGTGAAGTAGCAAAGGAGGCATGAGACATTTTAATGGTTACCCATGAAGGTACTAGGACTGTAAAAATATAAAAACTTCAAATGTTGACCACCCAATTTGACACAATTAAAATGGAAGACAATGAAACCTTTGATGAGTTTTATGCAAAATTGAATGACATTGTCAATCGCTTTTGCTTTGGGTAAAAATATTTATAACTTCAAAGTAGTCCATAAGGTGTTGAGATCTCTTCCCGTGAGATTTCAAGCCAAAGTTACGACTATTGAGGAGAGTAATGATATTGATGTTATTCTCCCTGAAGATCACCTGCAGGGAATTTGAGAACTTTTGAAGCTAGTTTTTGATCATCAAGTAAATCAAAGAACATTACTTTTACAGCCTTAAATAGCTCCAAAGAAGAAAGGGATTTCTCATGTAATGAAGAAATTGCTCTTCTCATAAGATAATTCAAGACATTCTTAAAGAACAAAAAGAAGAAATTCCAAAAGCCAAAGCTTGGTTCTTTTTTCAAATTCAAGCCACATGACAAATTCAAGAACTCTGACAAGAAGTTTGAGAAGAAGAATTCTATAGAAATTTAATGCTACAAATGTCGTGGTTTTGGATATATGGCAAATGATTATCCAAACAAAGCTCAGGCTAAAGCTAAGAAAGCAATGAAGGTAATGCTAGAAGATTCTGATTCCCACTCCAATGCTAGCAGTTTTAGTGATGAAGAGAACAATTAGGAAATAAAGGCTATGACTGCATCTCCCTCTCAAATATTTTTAAATTTTGATACTTTCATTGATAATAATGAGAGTGGTGAAGAAGTAGATCCGGAAGAGTTGTGTGTTAATCTCCTCAAGAAAAGTGTTGATTTATCCAAAGAAAACAAAGTGTTAATAGAGAAGTTATCACTTCTTAAAGCTGAAAAGGATTGATTGATTCTCAAGTTGCAAGATGTCTCTTAAAATGAAAAGCAACTTGAAAAGGAGATTTCAAGGCTACTTACCAAGACTAGCTCTCTTGAGTTAGATCATGGGAAAGCTTTGGACAAGATCAAGTCTATAGATTCTGCTCTTGCCACGTCAAAGAGAGATTTGACTATGCCAAATGAAATGTTAGAAAAATTTAATAATGGTTGTAATAAGCTTTCTAACATTTTGAATGTAGCCAAGACTGCAAATGGTAGGAGGATTTGGGTTATGAAGCTTTTACTAGTTCCAATCCACCACAAAGAACTAGGTTTGTGAAAGCTAAGGAGCCTCCAGTTCAAAAGATCCCTCCAAAACGAGCTCGAAAGGTTCAAAAAATACGAAAACAAGTCGAAAAGCCCTGGAGTGTCCCACAAAGGCTACACCGCTTGAAGATTGGGGCTGCCATGTGGCAAATCACTCTCAAAAAAGATTTGACCGCATTTGTTAGATCTTGGCGCCGGAACTAAGGTTTACAGTGCACCTTCAAGGTGCACTCAGAACCCAAGTCAGGGCCTATATAAAGGCCTCCCCCTTTCTTCATTTTACATCTCATAATCTATTTCCATTTTGTTTTTCTGAATCTCATACAGGTTACAACATTCAGATTTCATTCACATTTAGAATTTCTGAATTTCGTGTACGCTAGTCTTCGAGTCACGTACATCTTTTAGTTCTAACGTTCAAAAATCTCTTCGAAGGCTATATGCTGCCTTCGGGATGAGAACTGTAACGCCGCGGCCCTCAGAACCTATGACCCGACCTGGTCCCCTAAGCCTAAGACCCGATACGTTAGGATTGAAAGGAACATGGTAATGAAATCAGCATAAAAAGTTTTGTGAGAAGACATCCCTATAGAGCAATATGCGAATCTGCCCAAGAAGAAATTTACTTTATTCTTATGCTGCATTGCGTAGCGGCTGCTTACGTACCTATTCAGGGATCAAACATACAATAGTTCATAACTATATATAGTAATAGAAGTAATAAATCTATTTATTTCCCTTCCCAAAAGTTATCATATGGAATAGCATTTTCGGAGTTATGAAACCTACTTAAGGTCTTCTCTTTTCAAATCTCTTCCTCGATCTACAAATTATGATGTAATCCAAATTGGGTCTTTTGGAGAGTAAGAACTTGAATGAGTGCAACTTAGTAATAAAAAATCAACCATTAAAGAAAAATCACACATATTTATAACACCTTACCCCCTCCTTTGGTCATGGATGACTTTTCTCTCTACTTACCTTGCCTACTAAGCTTGTATGCAAGAAATATTCTTGCTAAGTATTGGTACTTTAAACCAGATAAACGTTAAACTCCTTCAAATATGATGTACTAACACAATCTTGCATAACATATTGTTAAACGCAAGACTGTCTAACAATACTTGGCTTATAACCCCAATACTATCAACTGTTAGCTTTTTTAACATAAGTAACAACACAAATTAAGGCTCTAAATTGTGTATTTTTGGTGAGTAGGGCTTGTGGATTCAAGTTCATATTGATCGCTCGTGCATTCTGGTGATTGTTCGTGTTGCGAGACTTAGAGACGCATCGTATGGAGATCAACTAAATAGCGATTCACGAATTCAAGGAGTAGAGATTACATCCAACTGATCAGATCGTGGAGTTCGAGTCTAGAGTAAGTGGGTAACGGTTTATAAGTTCTTGTTAACTTAGTGGATTGTTTCGACTAAACTAGGTCTCGGGGTTTTTCTCAATTTAGATTTTTGTCGTCAATAAAAATCTCTATGTTCAAATTTCATTATTTCATAGAGATTGAAATATTTAGTTCTTGTTCTTGATTTCGCATATTAAGAATCGAATAAGTGAATGCTCTATTTTAAAATTTTTATTTCAGACTTAGTTTTGAGTGAACAATTTTAAATTATAGCAGGTTTTATCCCTCACTTTAGTTATACACTTTTGGTTGGATCTGACAACCGTAAGGACATTGAATTTTCAAGTCCCACATGACCCAACGATGGCAAGTCTAGTGGGGTCCTTCATTGGAAAATCGGTTAACCTTTTACCCCCATGCGCTTTGCACTTGTGAGTTAGCTGCACATCCTCCCCACATGCGGTTGGATGTCCAAATGCGCGTTGTAGTACCCTGAACTTTTGGGTACTAGTTCGGGTTAGGAATGATCTGAATACCCATCTTCGAGACCATTTATGCATGTTTGCATGTGTGTATATGCTCGTTTTTCTCTCTTAACTATGACTTTTACCATTTAGTTTGTATGCTAATTTAACTTGATGCCATTAGGAGTGTCAACGGGATGGTTCCGGATCGGATCCTAGAGGTTCCAGATCCAGTCCCGTTAATATGAAGGCGGTTCTGGATCCTATCGGTCCCGGTTCTGAAACCTCAATTGGTGGTTCCGAATCCGGTACTGCTAAGATCCGCGGGTACCCGCGGGTACCCGATACCCATTTTTTAATTTTTTTTTTAACTTTTTTTATATAAAAAATATTTGTATTTTGTATTTTTGTATTATTTCAAAATTTGTTGAAGAGAATATTAAGCAATTAACTGATATATTGGAGTTATAAGTCCAACCTGTGGGGCAGGAAATTTCAGCAATTGGATGTGAAGATGGATGTCTTTCTATATTTTTTTTAAAACTGATGTCTTTGTATATTTCTTTTCTTTAATACATGTAAATGATACCAAAACCTTCCTCCAACTCCATATGCATGTTTACAAGTCCAAGAATAGATAACTTAGATTTTTCATTTAACGTGCGGGCTTTGGTACCTAATTTTCTTTAAGTACTTTTTCTAACAGTAGTTTTCTCAAGTACTTGATTGTGTATATTGGTACTGAATCATATCTTGTTGTGTGACTTGATATTAAACAAAAGTGTTTTTTTTTTTATCATCTCAAAACTAAGTTGTAGCAGTTGGATTTGTTTAGTGTTTGGGTGTCTCACATGGATGTAGCTTTCTTTTGTAGTGTACTTCCAAACCAATGTCTTCATCAAGTACAAAATCCGACTCTGATAGTTCATCTTCTAGTGATGATTCGTTCTCTCTCACGCAACGTATATTAGATCTAGATGAGATACCTGAAGATGATTGCTTAAACTTTATGGAAATGACCCAGAGCATGGTTAAAGCAATTACAGTTCATATTCCACTCATAGTCTGGATCTACTCCTGGCAGGCGCCACATTCCTCGTGATAGGAAGTCTCACCATGATGTAATTATTAGGGACTACTTCATGGGTAAGGATTCGAAGTATAAATCAGAGCATTTTCGCCGTCGCTTTCGAATGGATGTTAATCTTCAATCGCATCTTACATGAAATTGGAAATTATGATGACTATTTTAAACAAAAGGTTGATGCAGTTGGGAATAGTGGGTTGAGTCCTTTACAAAAGATGATAGCTGCAATTCAGATGCTTACATATGGTTGTGCAGCTGATCTCCTTGATGAATATGTTCAGATAGGAGAAAGCACTGCAATCGAAAGCCTCACGCACTTTTGTTATGCTGTAATCGGGATTTTTGAAGAACGGTATTTGAGGAAACCAAATGAAGTTGATATTGCAAGATTGCTTAAAGAAGGAGAGAATCGAGGTTTTCTAGGCATGCTCGGTAGTCTTGATTGTATGCATTGGTCCTGGAAGAACTGGCCCACAGCATGGCATGGTATGCACACTGATGGTTTCAAAAAGGTTCCTACTCTCATTTTAGAGGCCATAGCATCACAAGACTTATGGCTTTGCCATGCATTCTTTGGCATGGCAGGTACAAACAACGATATTATTGTTCTCGATAGATCTCCATTATTTGATGATCTTGTTAACGGAGTTGCTCCACCATGCAATTTTGTAGTACAAGGCCATCACTACAATATGGAGTATTACCTCTCAGAGGGAATTTACCCCCAATATGCCACTCTAATTCAAACAATCTCCCAACCGTCGAATGTTAAAGAGAAACTTTTTGCTAAACAACAAGAAGCTATGAGAAAGGATGTGGAACGGGCGTTTGGAGTTTTGCAAAGTAGGTGGCATATTATCAAGGGCCCGTCGCATATGTGGAAGGCAAATGATCTTGGGAAGATTATGAACGCGTACATCATTTTGCACAATATGATCATCGAGAGTGAGCATCATCAAGGAATTGATCCTGAATGTTGGGAGCCTCCTACAAATGAAACGATTGAGCATGTTGATTTAGAGCATGATTATGAATTTCTTGTTTCGAAGATGATTAATCGATTAAAAAAAAAAATTCGAGACAATGAGGCGCACAACGAATTGAAGACCGATCTCATCAATCACTTGTGGGATATCTATGGAGTTGAAGAAATTTAGTGTTAAGCTTATTATATTAGATATTTTTTAACTGTTCGATTAGAAAATGGAAGTTAGGTTTTTCTGTTTTGTTGTATTGTAATCCATCTCCATTTTATATGAATGTTTGCAATGTTATATTTTATGTTCATTCACGTTTATTTTTTGTCCAACGACCATTTTATTCTCCACTTGTTTGGGTATTATGATAGAAAAGTTAATCAACTATTTGACAAAGGTCAGGTGAATCTATTGATTTAACAAGGGATTGGAGCCATAAGAACCGACCAAGTTCGAGAAGGCAAGTTTAAATAGATCATCATAATTAAATTTCTCTATAAGTTTTTTTACAACCAATTAAGAGATGCAACAAACCAACAAATTAATACTAGCTGCCCATGGTTCAACTAGCATAAAAAATTAGAAAAAGTGATGACCAGATCTGTCTTAAAGAAATGCAATGTGGATACCCACAATGTTATGAAAAAAGACCTGTTTGTCAACAAATAGAAAATCCTACACCAACTAATTAGATGGTCAGCAATGATAATTTTTTCAAATGAAGAATTTAATTAGAAAGATTTCAGACACCTCCATTTATTGAAACACCAGCACAACAACTCAAAAACACAAAAACCATCACATTCAAACATAACCATTTCACTAAACCATTTCACTCCACCAAAAACCATTCATTCTCAACACAATCATTACTTTGTAAACCCCAATATTTAAATGATTTTTTCTCCAAAATAAGCATAAAACATAAGCATATAAAAGTTAACAATTTGATTTAAAAAAAAAACCAATAGAAGACTAACAAGTTCTAAACTAGACGAGTTCTATATATACATAGTTTGAAAATCACATCTCCACATCATCGTTCCCAGAAACATCCCCAAAAAGGCCTTCCTTTTCCCATTCCTTCACTATTTGAGCTTGCATTTTTTCATAAGCATTTGGCAAGGTCGGTTGAAGACTGTTGAGATCGATGTTCAAAATTCTTTCTTGTTCCTTTCGCTTTTCAACCTTTTGCTTTCTCCTTTGAGCTTCCTCCTTTAACTGATTAGCTTTCTCCTTCAATTTCAAATCCTTTTTCAGCATTTGTTGTCTCAACTTTAAATTTTGTTGATTGAAGGTGTATTGTTTTTCTAAAGTGCATTGAAAAATGCTCAATACATCTGCCACGGCCTTTTGTTTATTCGTTATCTTCTTCTTCTCTTTACTACCCTTTCTTCCCAGTGGTCGAACAACACCATCATCAACATTGGAATTTTCGATTGCAGCACCATCCAAATCGATATGATCATTTTCATGTGAAGATGAGAACCTCGGTGTCGTTGGTGTACTTAATGGAGGTGCAGTGTCAACTAAGTTATCATCAACTGTCTTGGCTTTTTTTGAATTACCAACCTTGGTGAGCTGTGATGAACATCATTTGGGATTTTTTTTCATAATCTCCCAACAATGCTCATATTTGAATGGTGTTCCATCTTCCACTTCCTTATACATATTCATTGCTTGTTTTCTCTACAAATATAGAACAAATAAAAAAAAAGAATAAGAAAAATAATCAATGACAAGATATCAAAATAGAAAAATTAATAAATGTGTGTGATGTACCAAACTTAACAAAATTATTAAAATAAAAAATGTCTTACCATATCTGAAATAGTGGTTCCACTTCGTGGAGCTCTTTCCAATGATTCATACAACCCGTGGAACTTGTTAACTGCCCCTTGTATAATGCTCCAACGGCATGATAAGCTATTCCATCCTCAATCCGTATTGCACGTCCCTGTTTTATCCCTCCAAACTTTTAAGACGCGATTCCACAAGTTTGAAGTGGACTGGTCCTTTCTCACAATTGAATCAACGGTGACATAAAGATACGCTTCCGTTAGTGCTATGTCTTCTTCCATCGTCCAATAACGACGTCCATTGAGAGATTGGTCGGGTTGAAAATTTTTTGAACTATTTGATGGTTTTTTCTTCCTTTTGGATCCTTCTAAAGTATTGGAAGTTTGGGCATCAAGGAATTGGGGCATTTAAAAGACCTTGGAAATATAATCTAGATCCATATAGCTAATGAGATGTTTGAGGATATGGAGCAGTCACTCGATTTAAGGCAAAATGGGGATTAAATTGAAGTTTTGATGGGTTGAATTGGTTTGAACAAAGAAACTGTTCAGGATAAGGAATCAGGGTTTGTACATGGTGACCTAAAGAGGTATTAAGTTTGTCAGAATGGGGAGAGTCTCTAATGATAGTATGTACGTTGTTACTGTTAGATTGTTGAGAGTCCAGGACATGATCATCTTGCGAATCCATTGAAGTATTTATTGAAATATCTATAAGCGTGCCTACAAAAAAATGATATAACACACAAACAACAACAAACTAAACAACCCAAAATTTAAATGTTCAAACAAATAGGAGAATAGTGATAGAGATAAAACAAGTAGTTGTGCAGAAATTAAAATTTAACATCGGATGAAAGAAGGCTTAGGTCACAAAAATGAAATTTAAGAATGGGTTTTATATGTATAACATGTATGCATCTCAGTTGAATTCTTTACTTTACAATGATTTTCTTTAACACATTTCAAGCCTTCAAGAGATAGAAATTAAGAAATCTAGTCTGGGTAGGTCATCAGTGTGAATTTCTATAAGAAACCTGTTAATAAACTTCAAAATGTAAGAGAAAGTCATGAACACAACTGAGATGTGAATAGGTATTTAACATGTAAGAGTTTAAAATTTCATGAAAAAGTCAATCTGGGAATTAATTTTTTATATGATTTTTTATGGAAATCAGCAGTTAGAAGGTTCTATTACTATAATGGAGGTCGAAGATCAGAAACCCTAATGAGTTTCAGGTTCTACTTAATACCCACTAGAGAACAAATTAAGAAGGTGATGAAGTAATACAAAAATTAGAAACAAAGACTTTCAAAACATGCAGTAGTCAATCTACCTAAGAGCATGCATTGTGAGGGAAACACTCCTGACGGAAACATTCTTGATATTAAATCCCATTAGATAATAACAAGTAATTTTCTCTCATCAAGTACCCATCATTTCAAAATTTACTATAGTCTGTTTGGATTTTGTGGGGACCAGGGATTTTGAGGAAAAATATAACATGATTTTTCCACCAAATCCCTGTCCCCACAAAATCTCTCCCACAAATCCCTTGTCCAAATAGACTATAAAAAGAATAGTTGAAGTTGAAGTTCATTTGAACAGAAGGGGGTTAGGAAATAACAGAGCAGAGAGAGGGAGGATGGGGTAGGAGACTGTACCTGATGTGGAATCGTCTCCGATGTTCAAGCTTCAATCTAGCCCTCTCTTCTTGCCTTCTACCTTCGTTGGGTAGGAAATGGAAAACCTAGATTTTTTTTATCTCTATCCTAAAAAAAAAAGTGCACTCTCTCTTCTTGCCTTCTACCTTCGTTGAGTAGGAAATGGAAAACCTAGATTTTCTTATCTCTATCCTCAAATATAGTTTTTTGCATTTAGGAAAGTAAATTTAGTTTTAGTGGGATTTTTACTGCCAATTTTTTTAACAAAAATAATTTTATCTTTTTACAAATAAAAAAACATGTCAGGAATTTTGCATTGGGGATGACTTCCTTTGTTTGAATGTTTATTGTTAAGTTTTTATTTTAAGACACTTGCATTGGAGATGCTCTTAGCATCTAAAGGGATTGGGGATCTCTCTATTATAAATAAAGAGGGATGTCCTACTCTACCCATACAAGAGAAAAACATCACCCTCTCCCCTACCCTTTTGGTGTGTTCTAATTACTTCAAGTTGAGAGAAAAAGAAAACCCTAAGTTTTAAGTTTTCAAAATTCTTAACGAAATCTCACAGGAAGAAAAAGTTAATTTTTGAGAGAATTAAATATCATATGAAAAGCATATATCATATAGGCAAAATGGATTAGCAACCAGAAAGATATAGCCAAAATACTCCAGCCAGGTTTTTGAGTTTTCGGTTTAAGTTGTGAGCCGTTTTCTCATCAACTGTAGAGTAAGTTCGACGATCCGATCCGGTAGATCTGTTCGTGGGATCGTCATTATCTAACGATAAGGTTTTGGAGTTACATTCACACTTCAAAAGTATGATTTTCATCCTTCTCTGTTTAGATCTCATTAACAGTTGGACGTTTTATTAGGAATCGGTTTAAACTTTTAAACCCTAATTTTTCTTCTGCGTTTTTAACTGATTTAATCGATTCCCAACATCATGATCACCATATCATTTTATTCACGAGACTTGTTCCTTATTTGTCTCAACTAGAGGGGTATTTTTATCATTTTCTGACCACGAGCACATCTGTAATCTAAGTTGATAATGTTATGAACGTAGAGTTACCGTGCACCCTAAAACTTTAATCTAATTCTGTAATTGGATGGGTCGGGCCTAACCCGGTTTTCTCTTCTAAATTATTCCACACCCTTAGCATGGTAATTTCGTGTTTATATGTATATTTATTTAATTAATTAATTAGTGAATGCATGCTTAGAGTGCCACGTTATTTAGTAGACCCTAAACATTAGTTGGAATTTTGAAGCATGAAATCATTATTAGTAATTGGGGTAACTTTTATTTATTTATATATGAGAATATGGAGGGTGCATGGACGTGAGGCCTAGGAAGGCTTGAATTTTTGTTGTGGTACAACACATTTTATAAATCTATACATTTTTGCATGCTACTAAATTATAACCAGCTAATCAATTATTATTGCATGGAATATCAATGGTGCATGTTAACTAGTTTAATCGTTGCATGTACCTTGCATTTTAAACTGCTTGAATAATTATTAGTTACAAATCCATTTTCGTATGCTACCCCTTTTTTTTAATATTGCATGGTAATAACAAATTCATTACTTCATCTTAACTTTTGCATGTAGCATAAATTAATTATTGCTTGATTTGCATTTCATTACTTATCGTTGCATGTAAACCCTTCCTTTTGCATAACCCATGATGATGTTGATAATTGTAACTATATTAGTAGCAAGAAGAGAAAGAGACTCCATAATCAATCAAACTGTAGTAGCAGATAGACCGATTAACTTTTATCGATCAACGACTCAGATGCGACCATCTTAGACTTTTCAGTTCCATCATCCCACATTTTCACCACCATACCAGAACATAAATTTAAGGGATAATGGCCAAAATATCTAATATATAACTTTTTTAATCCATTTAGTACACAAGATTTTTAATAAGATTGAAATACATTTTTTAAAACTTTTTGAATCCGTGTAGTCCTTTTTAAACTTTTCTAAATCTATTAAGTCCATTCCTTCCTTTTTAATGTTCATGTTTTACCCTTATTATATTTCTCAATCACATTTTTGTCTTTTTCAAACTTATACCGTTGTATGAGAGAAATGTAGTTATCTTTTTCGATTTAAATTTTAAAATGCTATATCTCTTCAGCTAAAATTCGGATTTTGACAAAATTTATATATTTGGAAAGCACTATTTGAGATCTTTGAAACTAGACCAGTCAAGAATGGTTTTTGACAAAAAAAAATCACGAAATTTATTCATGCAAAAACGCTTTTGCATATGAGTTCATGATTTTGCATAGTTCTTGCAAAAATATTTTTGCATAATTCTATGCAAAAACTTCATGCAAAAACTTCATGCAAAACGTTTTTGCATAGATCCATGCAAAAACGTTTTTGCATAGATCCATGTTGAATTTTTTCTTCTTCTCTCTTCTATCTCTTTCTGATCTTTTTTCTCTTCTTTCTCTTTCCTTTCTTTTCTCTCTCTCACTCACATCCCTCTCTTCTCTCTTTATCCTCTCTTTTCCTTCTTTTCTTTCTTTTCCCTTTTTCTTTTTTTTTTTCTAATCAGATCTTTCTCCATTCTCTCTTATTCTCTTCTCTCTATCTCCTATATTTCCTCTCTTCTCTATCCCGATCTTTTTCTCTCGATGGTGATGGTAGAAACTATATATCTATCTTTCTCTCTCATCATCATCATCAAGGTCTTTTGTTGATTGGTGAGTGATCGATCAATCGAAGCAAAAGAAACAAGTGAAGATCGAAAGTAGCAAAGCTTATTAATGTAGAGAGAGAAATAGAGTTTCTTATTCAGTCAAATTTTGATTTCCATAACTAATTAGTTAAAGGGCATATCTGTCTAAATTTTATTTTTGGACTAAATAGACTCATATAAAATTTGGTGGAATAAACAGATTGAATTAAAATCATAATGGATGTATTGGACGATCTCCATAAATTTAATGTAGACCCTATTAATAGGAGTTAGTATACCTATTTAATTTTAGAAGCTAATATCTTATAAATATCACCTCTTTGCCCAGTACAAATAAAAGAGTTAAGGAGTGACTAATCGACGATGAAAGATGAAGGGGTGTTTGACCTTGAACGAAGACCCTCTTGTACACATCCATCTTGATAGACCCTATTGTAGCGAAACCGCTCTCTTGACATTCTTGTAACCCCCATTGCACTAACAAGCACTAGCATGGCACATTATGGGTAGGGGAGTTTTTTAGCCATTATTGGAGACTTAACACCACCGCCTCACTATTTAAATGTAGCTAGCACACAAATGATGAGGATGAACACCAAACGCCTCTCACTAGAAATCGTGTGAGGAAGAAAGAAAAGAAAGGGGTCATTAGCCCCATAGAGAGAAAAAAAAAAAGAGAGAGATAGAAAGAAAGGGAGAAGAATGAGGAGAATTAACCTTGGGGAGGACCGACCACTTTTCTCACGAATCTTTGAAATTTTAGCGCATGCGGTAGGTTTCATTGAACCATACATCATGTAGTTTTGTCATAATTTTATGAATTCTATTCAACTGTTTTAACATATGTGTACATGCCTTGTTCCATCTCTATCTCGATCATGGATATCGCTTATGTCGTTTTATGTATATGCACACACATGTTTTGAGAATAAATTGCTTACATGATGGTGATGTTTTGAACATCGTAAGAGTGATTTGTGTTCAATCCATTCTAGAATTAACATATAGACTAATTTCCAAGTATCCGAATGATGTGTGTGTCCTAGTTTATAAATGGCCGCTGTTTTTATAACATAAAATGATCCTAATGTTTCAGGCATATATATGATCTAAATGTGAAAGGGCTAATGTTTTTGTTTTCAACCCTTGTTTCGTTATGCGGTTTATCTCTCGAAATCTCATGTGATCTGGCTTTTTGTTATAGTATATTATATTATAATATATACGTGGGTTTAATTGGGCTGGATTTCTAGTGGTTCATCACGTGCGCAACCTTTCGAATGAACAGATTTATTCCCTTGGACCCTATGAGATCTTATCATGCTATGATCCATTCAATTAATGATCCAGTGCATAGGGTCTGATTTCATATGCTTTGTTGTCAAATTTTTTTGAATTCACGGTTTTATTGCGCAACCACTCCTAATATGACCATAACTTCTTCGTTATAGATCCAAATCAAGTGATTCCAAGCCCAAAATATTTGTGACATGTCTCTCTATCTTTTGTAAAAATACTAGAACTCTTCGAACTTAGTTGTTATGTATTTTAAATCTCAAAAGTTGATCTATGTGTTTGACAAAATCTATTTGCTGAGAAAACCCTAAAAATTAGTGTTTCTGTTCTACTTCGAGTTACCTTTTGGTTTAATGTTCTGAACAAGACTTTTAGAGATATCTGTTATCTTTCTAAGGCCTTTAAATTCATCAAGATCCAATTTTTGAATAAGCCTCAGCGACTATTTTCAATAAATTGTGCGCCACAAATATGAATTCTAGGTTTTACTGCACAACTTGTATTAAAATGAGTATAACTTTTTTATATACTTCTAAATTGAGTGATTTCAGTTCCTGTACCTTCATAACATATAGACCTATCTTCAGTATAAATTTGAGACCTTTGGAGCTGGTTTGTGTAGTATACTAGCTTCCCAAATATCAACCTTGTGTACGACTTATGCTCATCTTGTACTACGTCTAAAACCATCCTTGGTTCTCCTTTTTATTTTCTCAAACAATGTATATATATATATATATTCTGTAACATTTAAATGATCAAACTTCTAGTGTAAGGTGTGTGTGTGTGTGTGTGTGTGTGTGTGTGTGTGTGTGCATGCCAAGTCGTTTTACCCGAAGTTTTAATGAACCACCCTATGTTTAACGATTTCATTTAGGTTTAAGATTTGATTTCATGACTTAATTCGTTGCTCACAAACTGTTTTGAGGTTCAAACGGCCTATGCCACAATTCCTAAGGTCAGACATTGTGTCGATTTTTACATTTTCATCATTATAGTTTGTTTTGAGGTTTAAATGAATCGTTATATTATATCATAAATTTGGTTTTGCTATAACAAATCGCATCGTGATTGTTCAATGTTTATCGCTTTTTGAACTCGGTTTTTCAGAATGAGTCCAAAGAAGAATGGAATACGAAATGGTTTGGTTTGACGAGTTCATGATGAATTAACATGGGATGTAAATCCCATAGGAGATAAGGCTCGAAACACCCTTATATGTTGATTGGGATTATGATTTTCCCTTGGGGTTTGACACCCCACCATGGATGACATGTAGTTTTCGAAAACCAAGGATCAAAATCAGAATGGGTGATATGGTTGTCGAAAGACCATTCAAAATCAGCGAGTTTTGTACAATTGTCATCCTCATGGTTTAACGTCTCCTGTTTTTAAAACATTTCTCTTGTTTGGAAAACTCTTCTATGGTTTGGTTTTATCGCCTCGTGTTTAGCCGCCGCCCGTTAGGGGGTGGGGAAATGAACCTATTGAGTTTCTCATTGTTGTTGATAATCACTGCAGGTACTCAGATAAAATTAAGGTGATAGACGATCTACACAGATTTGACACTTAAAGCTTTAGTTGTATGCTTGGAATCCATACACTGCTTAGAGATACATGTTCCTTGTTGTTCTAATTGTTGAAATGCTTAATTCTCTTTTTAAGACATGTTTAAGAATCTCCTTATTGCCAAGCTCTAATTCTAGATGTAACCAAAGCGTTGAATGACTATGTTTAAACTTATGTCATCTTTTAACCTTCTTGGTCGGATGTTCTTTCTTTCAGTTATATTGGAGACTAAGACTGTTAGTGTTATATGTATGAATCTCTATTAGTAAAGTGTTCTAGTTTCTTTTTGTAGCCACCTTTGTTAAATAAATAAATAAATAAATAAGACCATTGCTTCCCTTGTTTCTGCACTAACATGTCGAGTTTCAGATTTCATTTTTCGTGTTGACTTGGGATCTTATACGCGTTGTCTCCACGTGCGATTTGCGCACCACCTACACACGTGACAAACTCATTTACAGAAAACTCATGGATTGATGTGATTTAAATGTTGAGGAGATCATCTTTACAAAAAATCAGCCCTTTGATCATATTTGAGTGAGCCTTAGAACTGGTGAAAATGGAGTGTAAATTTAAAGTTAGTTTAATAAAAACAAAAAGGACACAAATGAAATTTTGAACATTGGTGACGGAGTGCTTTGATGGCTCTTATGTGTGTGACTCTATGTAGCATCCACAATTAGGTGTCAATCAAGTCTATTTATTACAGATGTATATTGAAGATGATATACATGTTAAGATCCACATATTAGAGAGATCATCCTCACAAAAAATTAGTTTTTGGATCAACTCTATGTGATCCCACTAACAGTAAACCAAGAGTAAATATAAAAATAATATTACGGTCATATCCGGTATTTTTAAAATGGAGTAAAAAAAAATAGGTGAGGACGTTACTACAACTGTAGCAATGCCACTAATTTTTTACGTCGCCGTCTCCCTCATTCATCTTTCTTTCGCTCTCTACCTTTTTCTCTTTCTCAACGGCTCAGGGGGCTCACTCTAGCGTTATTGTCCCTTATAAATAGTAAAGGGGCGTGCGATATGGTTAACTCCTTGAAAAATCCACCACGCACACAAAGCTCTTAATTTCTCTCTATTAATACTATATTTGTACCTTTTTGACATGTCCTATGAGACCCACATGAGGTGAAGATCATCGCCACAAAACATCAGCCCTTGTATCTTTTCCATGTAAACCCGTACGCGGAGTGTAAGCAAAGTGTATAAATAAATAGTGGTAAAATAGAAAAAATATTGTGTAAGAATAAAATGGGTATTAGGTGGACCATCGTCACAAAAAATTAACCCTTGGATCAACTCCATGTAGCACCTATCGTTAAGTGTAAACCGAGTGTAACTAAAACTATACTCTTAGAGGATATAATCGTTATTTAATTAAGAAGGGGTGTTGAAATTGTTGGTTGAGTATAGCTGTGTTGGTGGAAGGGGTAGTTTTGGAATATTGTAAAATATTTGAGGATGTAACTGAGGCTAAATAGGAGCCGATAAGAGCATCCACAGTGGTAAGGTAAATTTGGATTTTACCTTATCTCACTTGCACAGTGGGTAGGCTAAAATAAGAATTTTAGCCTACGAGACTCGGAGATAGGCTAAAATTGGCCTTCTGGAAACAAGTCTCCAGATATATTTACGGGGCGTAGAACTGACACTGCGTCCAATGGGGCGTAGAGGTAAGAGCACGTCCCGTATTTTTTTGCTTTTAAAAATTACATGGGGCGTGGAGATAGCCCCACGTCCCATGCCAAGCGTGGTGGTAGCACCACGCCCAGCACCAGGCGTGGTGCAAGCCCCACGTCCCACTAATTCTTATATATATATA
>MVGT01001045.1:43704-62239 GCA_002174775.1 Macleaya cordata | reverse complement strand
GTTCTTTAACCACGCCTGATATATTTTATTTTTTTTTAATTTTTTTTACTTTTTTTAAATAACGATTATATCCTTTAAATTAGTTTTTTATTAATTTCTCAAATTTTTTTAAAAAATTACCACTGTGCATGAGGTTCTCGTAAGCTAAATAACAGTAAGGTAAAATAGCTTTTTACCCTGCATCACTGTGGATGCTCTAAACCCCCTTATATAGTAAAGATAGCAGATTTCACCTTCATCCGATGACCGCGGATGTCATCCACAGGTCATTGGATGACTGTCCACTTTTTTTCTTCAAAGAAACTACTTTCTACTCTCTCTCTCTTTCTCTCTCTTTTCTCTCGTTTTTTTCTCTATTTAAGGGATTCCCCACTAGTCAGCATGGATCCCTTAATTCATTCTCCAATGGATCAAGAGGTTAAATTAAGGGATTCCCACTAGATTTGTCATAATTGTTACGTAACGCTCATGTTTAAGGGGCTCTCCATTTTGGATGGAGGGGTCCCCCAATTATGGGTACACTTCTTTTCCTCTCTCTAATAACATTCAACCCTAAAACCCTCCAACTCCATTCCATTTGGGTGTTCCCAAAACATAAAGCTTTCGATGCAATGTTTCCGATTTTGTGAAGAAGCCATTGAAACTATTCGGTGAAGAAGGAAATCAACGATGATGAGGATGAAAAACGCAAAAAAAGTCCATTGCGATGACAAAATACAACCACAACTAATCGAAAACAAAAACCAAATTCGACCATTACTGGTTGAAAACAATGACAAAATTCTACCACCACTAGTTGAAAACAGGCACCAAAATCGAACACCAATGCCTGAATTAATTTTTTTGTTTCGTTATTTTCAGCAGATTCAGCCAGTTGCGGTCGAATTTGGTACTTGTTTTCAACCAGTGGTGGTCAAGTTTTGTGCACTTGACTGAAACGAATCATCATTGACTCATCCAGATCGTTCAGATCAGCCGAGCCAGCACAGACCATAGCACACTGTATTGAGAAAGGTAATGGGACTGGGAGAACGTGGTGTGAAGCAACAGTCTGGTACGTTGAACCTTTTTTTTTTTTTTCTCAATTGATATCTTTGAACTAGAGCTACAAATGCCCATCTCTAGTGTCCGAAGAATAGGGACACAAGACTACAGAACAACTGAGGCTTCCTCGCTTCCTGCAATCACACTGAATTAAACTGAATTGACTCCTCATTCCGCTCCAATGGTTGTGAGGATTCCTTTCCATATGCAGTTCTATACTCAAATCTGAGCCTAAGTAACTAGATAGCTGAAGCAGGAGTGTAAGAGCGCCAATTAAAAAGTCTCTTGTTCAAAAATGCTTTGTGGGAGGAGCGGCGGGGCATAGCTCAGAGCGGGAGCGCAAGGTTCCGAAGCACAAACATCAACCCTATACCACAATTCTAGTTATTAAGCTCTCCAGCATCTCTGTCAACCTTCTCTGAGGTGTTATCCAAATAAGTACAACTTATACCACAATTCTGGTTACTAAGCTCTCCAGCATCTCTGTCAACCTCCCGTGAGGTGTTATCCAAATAAGTACCAACTTAAATGCCTTCCGTCGGTCGGCATTGCTACAGTTATAGGGATAACGGTGACCTAATTTGGCGACCCAAATTAGTAACCAACTGATGGTGTGAATGATGTGGGGAGACATTATTGGCTAGGGTATATGACATACTCTCCCCACATCAGCAGGCACACCTGTTGGTACCTAATTTGAATCACAAAATTATGCCACCAAAACATTTTCCGTTGGATAACTGTAGAAACTATCTCATATCTATAGTAAAAAAAAGGAATTTTACAAGTAACTGTTTCACAGTTGTATAAAAAGAACTAGAAGACGGTAAAAAAAAAAAAAAGGAATTGAATTGAATTGGTAGCTTCAAGTGTGAAAGAAAAAAATTATCATTCTTGCAGATATTCTTAAAACTTAATATCTTTTTAATGGTCTGCAGAAGAACTCAAAAGTGATCAAACTATCTTGTTAACAATTATGCTTCATCAGAAGATCATTAAGCAAAACTAACCCTGCTTTTAAGAATGTTGGGGACTTGGGAGGGACGATTTTTTCCGATTGTAATCAAAACGAAAAATAAAAAAATTTATACAAGAACCAGAGAACTGCTAGATGAGGATTATATTGACGGAACGATTACAACAAAAATAATATAAAAGATTACCTGAAACGAAACTAAAGAGAGAAAAAGATAGAGAAACGTTTATCAGTTTATGAATAAGAGAACACCATTATGTGCTAATAATGTCGTTCTTAAGGTGTAAATTTCCTATTTCATCATATAAAGCAAGGCGTATCGAGTGGAAATGCTGATGATGTAAAAGTGGGGTTCCTTTGGATGAAGCAAATTTAATAGTAGGGAAAGCAAAATTCAAATGAAAATGAGGTGGAAATAGAAAATGGTAGATATTGAAATGAAAATGAGGTGGAAATAGGAAAACAGGAAACCCAGCAGTAGAAAAGGCCAGCGATTTTCAAGTCATAAATCATCTTCTCTTTCATAGCCATAGTCGATGAGTTTTACGCAGTTTACAAGCTTTAAACTCCTATTAAAAAGGAATAGGTCGATTCCTTTTAAAACATTGGAAGCCATGAAAAAGACAAGGATTGATTTCTCTCTTTTTTTTCCTTTTTTCTCTTGTAGGCTTGAAAACAAGCCAAAGAGTCCTATAAAATTGCCAAATGCTTTGGCATTAAGTCTCATCATTCAAGGGTAACAAAATAGAACATTGTCAATGCTAAAAATAGTCCCCTAATCCCTATAAGTACCAGATTATTTTAACTACTACTCAAAACAACGAAAAGAAAACAATAAGTTGTTCCTGCAGTTTTGTTTTTCTCTCTTTTTGATCGATAACTTGTTCCTACTTCCAACAGTTCGGGAGTCACAAGCTCCCAACCAGGGAGTCATTTCAAACAAATACAAATAGAAACAATGCATGTATCTTATAATAAAAGCTAACTAAGCCAATTCACAAGCTCCCAACATTCATCCTTATACCAAGGGAAAAACGTAAGACAGTTAAACTACCATAGGTAACAATCTGGAAGATATGTAATTAGGTATTACAGTAGTTTAGAGTTTTGGTAACTACTACCTATACCCTGCTTATTAGCAAAACAAAATATTTTCCCATGTGCCAAGCTATTTTAGCAATACTTGAATTTCACCATAGAACCTCCAAACTGACATCCACACCATCATTAGCATTAATGTACCTTTGATGAACAATCAGCCAAGAAGATAGTTGGATTCTATTTGGTCCAACTGATCTACATATTTTGATAACCTTGAGGACTCGAAGATGTAGTTAAGAGTAATTTTTTGTTGGAGAACAAGAGAGGTCAATTATAGACCATTTGGTCTGAAATAGCTAAGTAGGGTTTCTGATAGGTTGTTTTTGCTAGCTTTGTTCCATGAACTGTAAAACTTTCTATATCCTTCTTGTATTTGTTATAAGTCCTGTGACAGTTCTTAGAAAAGATTTTGAATCCACTGCCCACTCATTTCCATGGGATTTAATGTTGATAACAAGCAAACGTAAGTGATTAAGAATATTCATGTATGCAAATATCCACGACTGCTAAAATTCGCTTTATCTGAATTATCACATCTACCAAGCAGGGCCTAAGAAATGAAATTTTTTTCGTCACCAAGTAACAATAACATTAATATCTGCAAATCGAAAACCTTAATTACCTTACATAATGCGTATTTCAAAATATATTAAGCAGGGAAGAATTGCCACTCATTTGAGCAAGAATGTTACATTCCATTTGAAGAGAAAGCAAAAATTACCTGGAACTGTGGCTTTGTGGATTTTATTTGAGCATCATTCTCCTGCACTATCAAAACGAAGGGACCCTCAATGAAAACAATCTAGAAGAAGAGATTCTTTCGATTTTATCAAAGAGATTGTTTGGATTTTATCAGAGTCCCTTTTTTTTTTATCAAAGATCACATAAGGTAGGTCTAATCCTACTCTAATTCCCGTGAACCACTCATTCAAGGAAAGAGGAGAATAGATAAACTATTCCTAAAAATACTTTTCTATATGTCGAACTCTTATAGGAATCAAGCTGGGCAAGAACCAGGGTCATCAATCATGTTAATTCAAAATTATTAACTCATTAAAATCCTGCAGGTTATAGATTTAATGTAAAACTGATGAATTTTGTTCGATTGTGCTCCGGGAATATCAAGGGGATCCAAAAAACAGATAGAATTTATATAGGCAGCCGACACATTGGTAACTGCCCATTTTCACTATTGATTCATGTTAACTTTGAGAGGTCTTTGTATGTATTCTCTCTCTTCCTCCATACATGCCCATTACTGAAGTTAGTTGCAAATGATCCTTTCCAAAGAAAATCTTAATGTTACCCGGAGACGACAATGAAGTGTCAATTTTTGCCAGAAGTTTAGTTTAGGAGGTTGAGTAATCAAATAGATTACTCAATAGCTATACAGCAGTAAAAGTATCAATTCTCAAATCAAGGTCTTTGATGCTTTTCCTGTAGGATTAGTTTCATCAGGAGATTAAAATCAAGCATTACTTCATACAATCCACATTCAAAACAATAGAAAAACAAAACCCTAAAATCCACTCTAAAACCAATAATTGAAAGAAGTAAAACATATCACCATTAAAAGACAGAATGAAGAAATCATCAATCTCAAACCAACAACTAATGATCTCTATTTTCACTAGTAATTCAACTTCAACAGATATTCAAACTAACCAACTTTCCAATTAGATAGTAGCATTCAAGATCTAAAGAAGACCCCAAATCGAAATAACAAGAAAGAAAAAAGAACCTGGTTATCTACACCATCATCTCTTTCTCTTTCTTCAACTACTCATCATCATCTCTCTTCTTGGGCTTCCTGTAATTCTCTTCGATGTGCTTTGCCATCAAGAGCCCAGTGTTGGCAAGCTTTTTAATGTTCGGAACGTTGTAGTTCTGAGCAATGTAAACTCCACAAGCTGTACCCAAAAAGAATTGGAATCCACTTCTTAATATCCCCATTTCTTCACTGCAACTCCTCCTCCTCCTCGAGAGCTCCTCGATAATTTCTCGAGGAGCACGAAAGAGAAAAAAAGAAGAAGAAAAGAATCAGAAGATCAAGAGATTGTTGTTAGACTTTATTTTAGATTTTATTGTAGGGTTTCTATAAGGCGTGTTTGAGTACTCGAAAATGGGATCGAATTGAATTGAATCGAAGAGAGGAGAGCGACGGGACGGGAATTATAAAGGGGAATTTGAAAAGTTTGTTTGGGTCTCTTCTCTTGTACCCCAAGCTTTCTCATTTTGGTGATGTAAAGTCATTAACCCCTTCCCCAAGGCCAATTTCGTGTTTCTTTGGACTTCCTTTCTTTTTTAAAGAAAAAAGAAATGATATTTCAGCCCACCACTCTCTCATCGGTGTGGAAATAAGGAAATGTTACATCTATTATAATATACTATAGGAGAAGCCTTGGGTTAACAAAACCCTCTCTCTTAGGTGTGGGTTAAAAAAACCTACATTATAAACATAATATACTATAGGAGAAGCCTTGGGTTAACAAAACCCTCTCTCTTAGGTGTGGGTTAAAAAAACCTACATTATAAACATATGGCCCAATTTATTATCTATTATTGGGTTAATAAAATCCAATTTCATAAGTGTGGTTAAAGAAATCTACATTATAAACATATGGCCCAATTTATTATCTATTATTAGGTGAATAAAATCCAATTTCTTAAGTGTGGGTTAAAAAAATCTACATTATAAACATATGGCCTAATCTAAAACAACTAAATTTTTTAATTATCTAATAAAAAAATTCAAATTTTTTTTTTTAAAAGAAGCCCCCGTGCCTTGCACGGGATATGGGGGCTAGTTAAAACTTACAAGACAGGACAATGTTGTTTTGAAACTTAGATGTATAAATATATTATTATTTATAAGATGTCCATCAAAAATCGGTTCAATCAAAAATATTTAACACTCCAAATAAATTACTTTAAATGGTAATCGTTCATTAACACTATAAATCTAAATTAAGTGTTTGTAGTTCTAGAAGTCTCTAATTGAGCTGATTTTTTTAGATATGATTAACATGCATATAAAAAAATCAGCCTATTTAGACAACTAAAAAAAGCTTATCAACCCACTTTACACTCGGAGCAAGTCAAGTCTACATCCACTGATCAACCATTTTGAGGTCCATCGACGGACATAATTTTAATCATAATCCCAATATTAAAAATAGCTGTCAAAAATTAAATCTAACATTTATTTATTTTTATTTTTTAATAAAAAAAATTTTGAATATAAACTTGATAAAATTCGAGTGGTGATATCCCCATCCTCAATACACTGGGAGATATCCTGCACTAGGGGATATCCCCATTTTTTCAAAATACACTTAGGCCTACTCAATAAACTAAGGGATATCCCAACCTTTTATGTTCTGAACTTAATGTTGATGTTGTTCATGTCACAGATCTCTCTCTGTCTCTTATTAGGTCGATATCTAACCCTCACATTATTTCTGGCGACAAAACCAGCCAACAATCTGAGAGAGAAGAGAGAGACAAAGAAAAAGAAAAAGAAAAAGAGAGAAAGAAGAGATAGTAGAGAGAGTGAGGAAGATATGAAATTTCAGATCTCCTTCTCCCTCTCCTCTCTTTCTCCTTCTCGATCTCTCTCCCTCTCTTGTAATGGTGGTGGCGTGGTGTTGGTGATGGTGATGATGGTGGAGAAGATGAAGATGGTGGGGTCTATTTTATTTTTGGGTGGGGATAAAATTGTTCTCATTTTAAATGGTGAGGATGCCCCAGAGAACAAATCTCTTTAAACTTGGGTCAAATTGAATATCCCCTAGAATATCCCCAAGTGTAAGTGAGGATGGGGGATATCAGTAGGGGTGTCAATAAGTACCAAAATATCCAGAACCGAACCGGTACTGGAACCATTTTTGCGGTTTCGGGACCTCATTTTGTAGATTCGATTAATTTCGGATCCACCCAATGGGTACTCGAGGGTACCCGGTTCCGTATAAATTTTATAAATTTATAGTTTAATTTACTACTATACAACAAATTTTTAACTTTTTTAAATTTTTTTTAATTAAAAAAAGAAACCAATGACTATTATATAACAAATTTCATAATAAAATAAATTTTATAATTGAATAGAATACAAAAATACAAAATACAAATAGATTTTATGTGAAAAAATAAAAAACTAATAATTAATAACAGGTATCGGGTACCCGGGATCCTAGCGGTACTGGATCCGGAACCACCAATTGAGGATCCGGAACTGCTTTATATTAATGGGACCGAATACGGAACCTTTAGGTTCCGATCCGGAACCTTCCCGTTGACACCCCTAGATATCACCACTCTAAAATCCTCATTTTAAGTACAAACCGTTCACCTTATCCCAAATAAGACTTGCTCTAACAAAATGTTGAGTAGTGTTGTTTGGGCCCACTAAGTTACAATAGCTACTGCTTATGTGGCATGGTTAGTCCCACTACCATATAAGTGAGAATCCCTTCAAAATACTTTTGGGAGGGGAAAAAGGGTAGGTCTCACCCTGCCACATAAGCGTCTGGCACTACTTTTGTAAAACCATGGGTCCAAAAAATAGGGAGATCGTCCAATACATCCATTATGACTTTAATTCAATCGGTTTAGTCCACTAAATTTTATATGAGTCTATTTAGTCCAAAAATAAAATTTAGACAAATCTGCCCTTTAACTAATTAGTTATGGAAATTAAAATTTGACCGAATAAGAATCACTGTTTCTCTCTCTACATTAATAAGCTTACTTTGCTGCTTTCGATCTTCACTTGTTTCTCTTGCTTCGATTGATCGATCATTCACCAGTTAACAAAAGATCTTGATGATGATGAGAGAGAAAGAGAGACAGATAGTTTCTACCATCATCACCGAGAAAGAGATCGGGATAGAGAAGAGGCGAAATATAGGAGATAGAGAGAAGAGAATAAGAGAGAAAATGGAGAAAGATCTGATTAGGAAAAAAAAGGAAAAGAAGGAAAAGAGAGGGACGTGAGAGAGAGAGAGAGAAAAGAAAGAAAAGAGAAAGAAGAGGAAAAAGAACAGAAAGAGATAGAAGAGAAAATAAGAAGAAATTCAACATAGATCTATGCAAAAAGGTTTTTGCATGAATTATGCAAAAATATTTTTGCAAGAACTATGCAAAATCATGTTTCACAGATGATTTAGCATAGATCTATGTAAAAATATTTCACATAATGATTTAGCATATGCAAAAATATTTTTGCATTAACTCATGCAAAAACGTTTTTGCATAAATTTCGTGATTTGTTTTTTTCAAAAACCATTCTTGACTGGTCTACTTTCAAAGATCTCAAAAAGTGCTTTCCAAATATATGAATTTTGTCAAAATCCGCATTTTAGTTGAAGAGATATAACATTTTAAAGTTTAAAAACGAAAAAGATAACTACATTTCTCTCTCATACAGCTGTACAAGTTTGAAAAAGACAAAAAGGGGATTGAAAAATATAATAAGGGTAAAACAGAAACATTTAAAAGGAAGGAATTTTAAAAAGGACTAAACAGATTCAAAAAGCTTTAAAAAAGGTATTTCAGACTTATTAAAAATTTTGTATATTAAATGGATTAAAAAAATTATATATTGAATGTTTTGGCCATTATCCCCAAAACAATATCATGGAGTTAACTGTTAAAAGTTCTGACCAATCACATGGCAGAGTCCTTTTGACCACATGTAATGAGAATCTCCAAAATCGCAACCCAGAAGTAGACAGCCCTGAACATAGTCAACCATTGAAGAACAATTAAGAAATTGTCAAATACAATAGGGCTGATTCGGCTGAAAGTTACAAACGGGACGTAGCTCTAGCCGGAGCACCAGACTCCAGTCGAGGCTTAGCTTCCAAAGCCTCAACCCACACAACCCAATCATTAAATTAAGCTGTAAAGTTGGATTCGCTCTTCAATCTGTTTGAACTGGAAGATCAACTTGTTGCACCACCAAAATGTAATCTGTCTGACACCCAAAGATCTTACTTTCAAGTCTCTAATTTACACCAAACAACGTCATCAACGAACAGCTCAAAAGCGTTTATTCAGCAATTCTAGCAAATTCTCTCGAACCCAATCTATGAGAGCATCGTCTCTTAGATAGCTAGCTAGTTTGCTTCAAGCTAGTTTCAGAACTACTCTTCTTATTATATACATCAATTTACATTAAGCTCCTGTATTGACTATCCTTTGGAGGCTCTAAAATCATTCAAACAGTCAAGTACCTACTGGTCGAAATGGAGAAGTAAATACCATTTATCAAAGTCATCCTCCTTGATGCTTGAATTTCTCTTGCATTGAAATATTTACACAGATATGATATTTCAAAGCTTTGCAACTTCTGATTCTCCAAATAAACTAACTTTTCGTTCTATGAAGAGTGGTAACTGCCAAATCATATTGCAACTGAACAGCAGAGGTTAAAATGAAATATTCTTGATGCCAAAGCACGAAGCAGAAATCGAGTAGGAGGGAAGAAAGTATCTGGATGCAGACTAGTTGAAGAAATAGGGTGACCTCGAAACTTCTTTAAGATCAAACTTTCCGCGCTCTGGTAAGGTGGGGAAGGTCAATGTAGGAAAGGACTGCTGAAAACTCTCCCAACAACTGCAAACACATGGAACCAAAGAAAGAACAATTATGAGTAATGAGTTCATAATGAAAAGTCTAAACCATCAAGTTTGCGCTCCGAAAGTTAAAGATTGGGTCGCTGATATAAGAATTCTTGTTCTTCATAAGAGTAAATAAACAAAAAGGAAAAGGGAAAAAAGGAAAAAGATCTAAGAATTCTTGTATGTGTTGAGAGTTTTTATAAAATTCTTTACTTCATAAAGAAAAATAGGAAAAAAAAAAAAAAGTAACTCCTTGAGGGGATAATTAGTTATGGGGAAAGCATTTCCCAGTGCCTGCCTAAGTGCATTTTGGTTAGTCCCAATTACATTTTGGGTTTGTCCAATGGCCCCCCTAACACATCATAGCGGCAACATAAGGTCATGATTCATCACAATAGAAACTACACATGGTGTGTGCTGCTACTAGAAGTGGCTTCAAAGTATAAAAACATATCTAAAGATTCATACAGAATTACAAACAATGGATGGAGTGGTGTTGCTTGAAAGATTCTACAATGTACTTTATTCTACATGTGAGACTCATGAATTATGATTAGAATGTGCTGGTAGGATCTAAAGATTTCAATATTTGAAGAAATAAAAAAGAGGATAACAGACGAGCTATGACATTGTCAGATTTCCTTTGTAGGGTTAGAATCTGGAGTGAGGTTTTGACCTGCAGCAAAATTCCAAAAGATATAAATTATCAAAATGGTGATTAGGTTTCAGAGCAGGGAAACAAAGTGATGAGGACAATCAAGGAATTTCATTTTTCTCAACAAAGTTCCCTACGGCACAGACAGAATGCCTCTGCATTTTGAAGTAAGGTTGCACCATAGGAAGTCCAAGTGGCGTTGTCCAGCACACTGGCTGATTTTCTAAAGCAATAACCTACCCGATAACCAAGTTTTGCAGTCGAATTGATGTTGCCAATAACAGATAGTTGAAATCACCCATCTATTCATGAACCGAACTGAAAAATAACAAGTTTTCCCGATTCCAGTTCCACATATTGCAGTACCTGAACTTGAACCGTTAGTATTATAACAGGCTTACAAATAAGGCTTCTTTCCTTTGATTTTTCTATTAACTCTAACAAATTTTTGCATTAAAGAACTAAGTGTTGAAGAATAGGAACATAATTACCTGAGAACCGTCTGGAACAGGAAGCGATTATCCTGGTTTGGTTCCACCTATTTGAGAATCTGAACCGACTTATTTAATAGATTCATGTTCCGAGTTAGTTCAGTAACCAAACTGGAATTGATCAGTTGACACCCCTAGTTGGAATTAGCCATAGATGATAACAATGATGATGGAAACATTCACTCATTACTAAAGACTAAAGAGCTAGTAGAAGGTTTCTAAGAAGGTGAGACTCTGGGAAGAAGGCTTGGTATGGGAAGATCTGAAGGCACATGACTTGTCAGAAGATACAGGTCAAGAGAGAATCATAGAAATTGAATGGAATAATAGATTTCATGTCGCCAATAAAAAGTGGTGATAATGCATGATGGTGAAAAATGATGCAGGTCTCATTGTTTTTTTTGTGATGATGATTATGAGATGGTAGTTCCATGTCAATATAACATTATATCAGATATTAAACCTCAGTAAAGGATGGATTCTATTACTTGATCCCTCACAAAAAAAAAAAAAAGGTTTCCCTCTTGAGTTCTACAGATATCCTTGTCAGGCCCCGTCAAACAAGATGTTACGTGAACACTTTTCTAGTAGAGCATATTGTCTTTACCCCCCCAATCCTTAATTCAAAAATCACTTACCCCCCCACTTCTTTCAAAAAATCACTTATCCCCCCACTGTTAGAGTTTCCGTCATTTGACCATCCATTTGGTCAATTTCGTGTCATGTGCACGACATGTGACCTAAAAATAGACTGAAATGCCCTTATTTCTAACTAACCCAACCCAACTCATATACTTGGGTTAAAGCCACACGTGGCATCATCCTAACGCTGCGGCAGATTGATGGCCTAGATTAAATCAGTTAAAGTTTATTTTTCATTAACCCAACTGTTTAGTAACAAAAAAACCTCTTTTTTTTTCTCTTTCTCTCTCTCTCTCTCTCTCTCTCTCTCTCTCTTTCTCTCTCTAAAATCAACTGCTAAACCACTCTAATTGCCATGAAATCTCCCTTCACTACAACCCAAAACAACCAAAATTTTTACTCAAAATCGCTTTCTAATACAGCCTTGACCCACCCTAACACTAATAATACCATTACTGACCAGCAACACTAATATTACGAACCCACCTCTGTACTCGACCTCTGCGGCAGTCCCAGCCCCGTTGCCGGTGGGTCAGACTTCGCTCCTGATTTTACGGCTGTCTATACAGTCTCCAATGAATCTCCTCTTCACTGGGATAACCACACAAATTTACATCATCCTCATCCTTCTATATTGCTTTCATCATCAAAAGATTGTGATTCCATGATATGGGATTTAGGTTTGAAAGATGATTCTAAAAATCTCCTCCAATTTGGTCCTTTACTCGAACCTTTAAACCCTAATCCCTCTTAATTTCCACCACAATCTAATCCCTTCAATCCTTCACTTCTTGTTACTAGGGATTTTAACTCTGTAAATCAAGATCTGAATTTTAATTCCTCCATCAATTTAGGAGAAATTGATTCGAACCTTCACGAATTTGATTGCTCATAGTTAGAGGTGTTCTACCCACCATATTCTCATTTGCTTCATCAGTACTACTAGTACTCATCTTCATCATCTTCATTGCGGTGGATGCAAAAGATCCAAATAGGTTTTTTTTTTTGGTCGGTGGTGTTAGTGGGGTGTTGAAGAAGAAGTATATGAAGAAGAAAAGAACATTCTATTTAGAAATTTCAGCCTCACAGTTCAAGCTTCATCATATTAAATTTCAGTTTTCACTAAACCCCCACTGGTTAATTTGTTAAATCACTTAAACCCCCCCAATTTTCAGAAGACGAAACAGGAACAAGAAATCCATAGTTTTTTCTTCTTTAAGTGCAACATAAGGTTTGATACCAACATTAAACCAACCCATTTATGTGTTTTAATCTCTATCGTCCATCTGACGGGATTTAGGATGATGCCACGTGTCTTTAACCCAAGTCTAAGGGTTGGGTTGGGTTGGGTTAGTTAGAAGGGAGGGCATTTTAGTCTTTTTTTGCATCACATGTACTGCACGTGACTAGAAATTGACCAAATGAATGGTCAAATGACGGAAACTTTAACTGTGGGGGGGGTAAGTGATTTTCTGAAAGAAGTGGGGGGGTAAGTGATTTTTGAATTAAGAATTGGGGGGTAAAGACAATATGCTCTTTCTAGTATCTTGCCTATGGACAGGTTCAGGTCTAACATATTTCTACACTAAAAAATAAATTGCACCACTTTCCTTCAATCTACTCTTCATCTGTTCATGGCCCCCAGTGTAAGTGACACCATACACTGATGTCATTACTGTCTGCTTCACCAATTTCTAATCCACCTAAAAGTAAAAGCCCAGTCATTAGTTACACAATTAGGTATAGCTACCAACTAGTAAGTTTCTTATCATGGCGTCCAAAATCACCAAAGAGTTGTGCTACCCCATGGTCAAGTGTGGGAAGGATCCTCTGAAGTCAGATTTTGGACCGTTAGATTTAGGCATCAATTGGAGGAATCGTAGGATTTAGGTATAGGCAACCTGCAATTCATGGGGTTGAAATAGATAAAACTACCCCTATTAATTACAGGGTACCACACACCAAATCGGAGGACTCTCTTCGCTTTACACACTAATCCAATGGTCTAACATCTGACTGTGTAAGTGCCGTCCCACACTTGACCGTGAGACAACACGATTCTTCACCAAATTCATTCATTAGCCAGACATAAGACCCACGTGAGTTTGCTTAGTGGCGTGGACATAGTACAAAACTTTTCCATGAGTCCAATAAGCATATAATTTTTCCATGGGTAAAGAGTTATAATAACTAAATATTTCACATAAAAAATTCTTGATTGCTATCAATTTGCCAACAAACAACAATAATGCAAAACTTGGTGAATGTTTGTTAATACAAATTTTTGTATATGCGAAAATTCACATATACAAGACAGCCATGTAAGAATGACATTGATGCGACAGCCATGTAATGTAAGGGCGTACATCACCTTCCTGAAATGGCAGACCTTCCAACAGATGTGTTGCTGTGTCGAGTTTGAAGCCTCCAGCAACTCCAATGTTAGATAACCAACCTCCTTCAGAAGTTCAAATCCCACTGAACACCCTCATTTTGTTTACCATACTGTAAGAACTGAAAAATCATAACAAATATAAGACATATTCAGAATACTATATATACAAGTTTAAGTTTCAAGCTATGCCAACAAAATAAAAACACAAAAGCAACAATTTTAGGTCAGGAAAGTTGGATGTTCAATCCCAGTCCTAACTTACCTGTATTCTGTACATGGCCGAGATGTTTAAATGGGTTTCATTTTTTATAAGAAAAGGAACTTTCATTGAACATAATAAATAACTACATGATTGGTGTCATCATACATAGCAGATAGGATAATATTAGGAGTATCAGTTCAAACTTTAGAGATAGAAGTTTTTCTAGCCATTTTAGATCGCAGATCAGCAACCCTATTACATTTCCTATTAAAATATTTACAATCCCTAAAGTTGAAGTTAGATAGAAGATTCTTGCAGTCAGAAAAAAATGCTTTGATTTTCCCAGCTGCTAACAGTGTTAGAGCCTTCCCAAGAAACTACATATTGCAATATTATCATTTCCAGAATGATTTTCTAGATCTGCTGCTGCTGTGCCCATAGGGATAGCTTCAAGAATAGCTAAGCATTCTGCATGTTCTGCATTGGTTGTTCGAGCTTGGATGACTTTAGATCCTTTCAGTTCTCCTTGTGTGTTGAATTAATGAAGGAAGCATCACATTTAAAGGTATTGTAACACCTGAAATTTATCGATCCCAAGTAGAAAACCCATGAACTGCCCAAATTTTATAGTCAGCATCTGATCTCTTCCACAAATTCCAAAACAACAGCAGTTGATGGAAGTAGCTGAGATGTCACAATCTGGCGAATGTCAAAACCATCTCTTTTCCTGAGCTATCCAAATGGTGAGCTCTTGTCTCCCTGCATTTGAAGTCAAAAGAAAAATACAGGCAGATGCTGTTGGATCCACCCTTGTCCTGCTCCATCATCACCACTAGCAACAATCTTACTCTTGTAAGTAACTCAGAGCTCCATCCTCGGCATATGGACTTCAGACTCTTATCTCCTCCCATAACTGCAAGAAAAGACTCTTATCTTTTCTCCTGTTTGCGAAAATAAGACTTTGCCTTTCATGCTATACCTAACCACAAGGAGAGCTTGTTGTGGATCAGTTCTCTAAAAGCTTAACTAGCACGGCGAAACCCATTTATGTGTTTTGCTCTACTACTCATTTTCCTTCCTCAAACTTTAGTTCTTCGCTCCAACTATGTTTCCCTTTTCTCCACATTATTCAGCTGGAAAATCTCAATTTTTTATTCATATGTTCAGAGTTCTAGAATCCCCAACCTGCACCTCTTCCAATTGCCTCTCATTTCCTAGAATTCTTGATTCTTTACTTCGATTGAATCCCGACGAAGGAAAATCCCAAAATGCATCAGTTTAGCAATTTTCCGTGTATTTCTCGGATTAGTAAGTCGGACTTATCAACTACACATTTGCTTGCATCCTTAATGTCATCACAGAGTTCATGCCTGGGTGCTGGCTTGAGTGATCTCATCTGAATGACAGAATTTGTGATTGGAGATTTACTGCACATCTCCTTCGCAGGCTGAACATGATTCCACCAGAAATCAGATAGCGCTATTTTCAGCAGATCCCAGTATTCTCGATTTCTACGAATTCTGAATAAACTGCTTCCATTAGGAGTCCACACATAAAAATCCATTCAATCTCTGTCCAATATCTCCATTAACCCCTGCGCTTGTGGAACGAAATAAAAAGGAATTCGCGACCACGGGTAAGATCTTTGCTTATCTCCATGAAAATATGGACACTTAATTTCCAAAACCCCATGGGAAGGCAACCCGTAAGAAACCTGATCAACCACCCCATCTGGTGAAGCAGCGAGCCAATCATATTCAGGATTCTTCTTACCGTAAAGCTGTAATTCTGGCAAAGATACAGGATTTCCTGTTATTAGCTTATATCTTGCAAGTGCTTCTTCTTCTTTGATATTGCTCCAGAAGGTAGCATCGTTCCCATAGAAAGGTATCCGTTCCTCAAGCTTCTCTCGCCACAACTGGACTCTTCGGCCATGCCAGAACCCAATAGCTCCACCAAAATTATTTTTGGATAATTCTAAAAGGGCGAGTTTTAGAAATTTTAGAAATGTAATAGAACTAGGTATATCGCCGTGCCTCCGGCACGGCTCAAAACCTTGTAGGGAGGCCGAAATCGAGAGAGATTGTGGAGAGAAGAAGAGAGGGAGGGAGAGGAAGATGAAGTTATGTTGGAAACAAAGTTGTCTTAATATCTTATGTAAAGGACAAACTTACCCCCCCCCGTCCTGAATAGATAAGGAGAAGGGGTTCGAACCCTATAAATACCCCTATGTCTCCTTAGTTCAATCCCCACACTCACATCCTCTCTCTTTTCTCTCCCATGTTTTAAGAAGTAGGAAAAACTTGAAAAAACTTCAAAACCCTTCCTTTCTTTTCTTCAAAAACCATTGTTGAAGAAGCAATCTACATTGAAGCTTTGGAGTTCTAGAAGATCTTCGGAAAAAAACTATTTTTAAAGCCAGGATTTTAAACGAAGAAAGTAGGGAGAACCACTACCTTAAAACTTATTTTTTCAAAATTACCCTTATTTCTTAACTGTTTATAAATTCATGTTTTCCAAAAGTTATTGTTACAAAAATATTATATTTTCGAAAAGGTTTTCATACATAAAATAGCATTCTTTTTGGATTGTAAGATCATGAGAGTGTGATTTAAAAGCTATATGAAGTTAAAGTGGAAGATGAGAGGTTTAAAAAGAAAACCTTGGTCTATATGACAATTGCCTTGGTTGTGCTTCTAATGAGAGGTATGATGTGTGCTCCAATGAGAGGTATAATGCGATATAATAAAGTATAATTTCATTAGTTGTGATTTTGTGTATGTGATGTTATGTATGTGATCTTGCCTGTTAGTTTGTCGATATTTAGTAAGACTCTAAATAAGAGTCCTACAAGGTTTTGGAAACTTCTTTTCTCTTGTTTTAGGGAACTGCTATTTTAGGTGAGTTTCCTTTTCATATTTAGTTTAGGATTCCCTTTTCTTTTAGGATTGGGATACCTATTGGAGGCTATAAATATAGGAATAGGGCCTTAGCCTAAAGTATTCAGAAAACAACATTGAGAGTGTGAGATCTCTTGAAAGGGTTGTGAGTCTGAGAACAAGAGAGAAGAAGGGACGGCAGCCCTTTAGGGATGACATATGGCATTCAACCATTGAGAGAGGGTTGTGAGTTAGGTCTTGACAACATTGAGGTTTCTCTTGTAAGGGGTTGTGAGGTTTTCTCTTGTGGAGCGAGGGCTGCCATTAAAGGTGAGTGTCTTGTAACTATTTCTTCGTTATTTTCATATAGTGGAAAGGATCATCATCGTCCGTGGATGTAGGCAATCTTGCCGAACCACGTAAATCTTGTGTTGTGTGTGGTTTGTTTGTTTCTCGTTCTTTCGTTCTTGTTTTGCATATTTGATTCTTCTCGTAGATTGTGCATATGCGATTGAATCGATTTCTCCGAAATTCCTAACAATCTTGCCTATGTGGGCCTGCCTTAATGGCACCTCCAATGAGAGGTATATCCAGATCCATCGAGAGTGACGGTGGTTAGTTTCTAGAAAACCATGACAAAAAAAGTAAAACATAAATAAGTGGAAAGAAAACGATGTAAGGTATTGGTATAAACACTATTCTAAAACTCTTTCCTACTTTTTTTTTTAAACTTACTTATGTTTTGAAAAGTATATCGGTTTGCAAAACTCCTGCATGAAAATTTGTTTTGGTTTTGAAAGCAAAAGATGTTTTCTGTTTTGAAAAAGGATTTGGGCCAAAAGCTATGACTAGCACTAGTTTTCAAGGTACATATTTGAAAAACCTATTTCTAAAGATGATTTTCAAAAGAGATACTTTCATGCAAAAATTTTATGAAAGGCTAGAAGATCTTCTTTTTTGGCATGCATACATTAGATTATTGGGCAAGGGTTGTTTGAATTATTTATTTGTTTGAAAGTGTTGGTGTTAGTCTCTTAACCTATTATTTAGTTGTACCTACTAAGCTTTGCTCATCCTATATTTTTTCCCTCTCACAGATCTCGGAGAGAACCGGGAAGCATAGACAAGGAGGAATTAGAGTAGAGAATTGATGTAGTTTCAAACTAACCAAAATTAATTAGTTAATTTTAAACCTTGCTTTAATCGCAAGCGCACGACTATTCGATGAATCTAGTTGTGGCAAACGAGTCGATCCCACAGAGAATTGCCTTTGAGTTAAAATTAAACTTAATTGGTTAACTAATACTAATCCAATGAAAAATATGTTGTTGATTTGGAGAATATATTTAAACTAAACACAATTAAAATAAAATTTATAAAATCAATATAGAAAAACACTAAGGCTTTTGAATCCACCACATAGCTGAATAGAAAATCTTAGTTTAACAAATTGTTCTCTTTTTATACAAATAGCATTAGAGATGAAAATCTCTTGCTTTCTCAAAGATATGATCATGAAAAATTAAT
>MVGT01001045.1:6441-39431 GCA_002174775.1 Macleaya cordata | reverse complement strand
GGGTGCATTACACAATCCAAAAGGCATTCGACGATAAGCAAAAGTTCCGAATGGACAAGTAAAAGTGGTTTTCTCTTGATCCTCGGGAGCAATAGGGATCTGATTATTACCAGAATAGCCATCTAAGAAGCAATAGTGGCTATGTCCAGCTAATCTCTCAAGCATCTGATCGATGAAAGGGAGGGGAAAGTGATCTTTCCTTGTGACCATGTTCAATTTTCTGTAGTCTATACAGACACGCCACCCAGTAGTCATTCGGGNTATACAGACACGCCACCCAGTGGTCATTCGGGTAGGGATTAACTCATTGTTTTCATTCGAGACAACAGTGATTCCTGACTTCTTGGGCACAACTTAAACTGGACTGACCCAAGAACTATCTGAAATGGGGTATATAATACCCGCATCCAACAACTTAAGCACTTACGCCCGAACTACCTCTTTCATGTTGGAATTGAGTCTCCTTTGCATTTCCCTAGATGTTTTTGCATCTTCCTCTAAATTATTTCGGTGCATGCAAATAGTGGGACTTATACCTTTCAGATCTGCAATTGTCCAACCTAAAGCTTCCTTATGTTCCTTAAGCACTTCTAATAACTTACTTTCCTGCTCTAAATCCAAATCAGTAGAGATGATGACAGGTAAAGTATTTGAAGAACTAAGAAATGCATACTTAAGGGTTTCAGGTAAAGGTTTGAGTTCTAGCTTAGGTGGGTCAACAGAAGATGGGACAAAATTAGAGTTGGGAATTGAAAGTGGCTCCACTTTAGCTTTCCATTTGGTAGTATCCATTAGTGGTGCAGAGTCAAGCAAAGCATTGACTTCACTAATGCAGCTATCATCTTCAAAATCTAAGCCAAAGTGGGAAAGGCAAAACTCTAATGGATCATCTGAAAGAGTGTTTGACAATGAATCTTGGACCAAACAATCAATCATGTTAATCTCTTCAATGTTAAGGTCATCAAAATCATGAGGTTGTTGATTGACATTGAAGACATTCAACTCAACAGTCATGTTGCCAAAGGACAATTTCATTACTCCATTTCGACAATTAATGATTGCATTGGATGTGGCCAAGAATGGACGTCCTAAAATGACTGGAATGTGACTACTCGGGTTCTGTACAGGTTGAGTGTCTAGGACTACAAAGTCCACAGGAAAATAGAATTTTTCAACCTTGATCAGAACATCCTCTATAACACCACGAGGAATTTTGACGGATCTGTCCGCTAATTGCAGTGTTATTGGTGTTGGTTTCAACTCGCCAAGACCTAATTGCACATAAACTGAGTATGGCAACAGGTTAACACTTGCCCCTAGATCCACTAAGGCTTTATCGATCATATGATCGCCAATAATGCATGAAATGGTTGGACAACCTGGATCCCTAAACTTAGGTGGGGTCTTGTTCTGAATGATCGAACTCACTTGTTCAGCGAGGAAGGCTCTCTTTTGCACATTAAGCTTGCGCTTTTGTGTACAAAGATCTTTTAAAAACTTGGCATAAGAGGGAACTTGCTTGATTGCATCAAGTAATGGAATGTTGATGTTAACTTGTTTGAACATTTCCATTATTTCATTGAATTGTGTTCCTTTCTTAGGCGAGACCAATCGTTGAGGAAAAGGTGTTTTAGGCACAAACGATTGTGGGGAATCAGCTACCACAGGAGCATCTTTAGATTTAGAGACTTTCTCAATCTCTTTTTCAGCAGTTTGTGCATCTTGTGATGGTGAAGGTGATGGTGAGTTTGAAACTAGTTCATTCTCTTCAGGCATTCTCACCTTATTGTCAATTACTTTTCCACTCCTTAGGGTTGTTATAGCATGCACTTGATCATGTGATTGTTCATTATTAGAAGTGCTAGCTTCAAACACACCCTTTGGGTTCTGTTGAGGCTGACTAGGAAATTTTCCCTTTTCTCTCTCACTCAATGCTGTTGCAAGTTGACCGATTTGAATTTCTAACTTCGCAAGAGACTGCGTGTTAGCTTGCAAATTTTGTTGAGTGGTCTGCTGAAATTGTACAACATTTTGTGCCAGCATATTGGGAGTTTCCTTAATAGTTGAAATCCTCTTTTCAGAAGAATATTGAGTATATGTTTGTGCAGGAGGATTTTTAAGGAAAGAAAATCCAGGCGGGTTACCAGATGGACCGCCTTGGGTAGGGCCTTTAGTCCATGAGAAATTTGGATTGTTTCTCCACCCTGGATTGTAAGTTTGTGAAAAGGGGTTAGTTTCTTGCTTTCGATAGAGAGCATTGGCTTGCTCTACTCTGGACTCCTTAATGTTAAGTAACTCAGGACAACTCTCAACCAAATGCTTAGAGCTATCACATAAGACACAAATAGGAGCTTCAATTTGGAAACATGACTTAGATGTAGGAGATTTTTCTTCTTTGCTCATTTCCAAAGCTTTTAATCTCCTAATTAAAGATGTCATTCTTGCTTCAGTCTCAACATCAGCACTTATCTTATGAATACCACCCCTGTTGATGGAAGATTTTCTAGGTTCTCTAATTGTTTCCCATTGCTGGGTTTTCTCTGCAACTTCAACTAGAAAATTCCATGCATCATCAGCACTTTTATTGGTAAACTCACCACTGCACATTGACTCTACCATGGTTCTAGAATTGAAGTCTAATCCTTCATAAAGAATTTGCACTAGTCTCCATTTTTTAAAACCATGATGTGGACATTGGAGCAATAGGTCATTAAACCTCTCTAAGTACTTGTACAGTGTCTCTCCATCTAATTGGACATAACTGTTGAGACTTTGACGGATGGTGGCTGTTTTATGATTGGGAAAGAATTTTTTAAAGAATTCTTTAGTGAGTTCTTCCCAAGTCATAATTGATTGTGGTTGAAGAGCATACAACCAAGATTTTGCTTTTTCCTTCAAAGAAAAAGGAAACAAACGCAACTTTAGAGATTCTTCGGACATTTGGTTAAATTTCATTGTCCCACATATCTCTTCAAATTCTCTCACATGATGATAAGGGTTTTCAGCATCAACCCCTCGAAAAACAGGAAGCATGTTTATAATGCTTACTTTAAGCTCAAATTGTCCCACAGCTGCAGGCAAAACAATACAGGAAGNGGAAAATACCTGTTTTGGCCGCGCCTCGATTTACGTGCAAAATTTAACAAAAATTGCTTCATTGTGACTAAGCAGGCTTCACTCCTCATCCGGGTTTCGGTTCAGGGCCGGAACAAGTAGAGAACCAAATCTCGAGAAACTCTTAACCATTTCAGTCGAGGAAACGTCGGATTCCCCTTTTTTTGACAAGGGCGTCGCCACGTGGCGCGACGGGATTGGCCCACCTCAATTTTTTTCCAAATCTTTTGTTTTTGTCTAAAAAATCTTTTTTTTAGGTGAATTTTGTTTTTCAATAAGTGTGGGACCCATTTTCACTTAAAAAATACATAAAATAACGAAAAAAAAAACATTTTTTTTTATAAAAAAAAAGTGAAAAAAGAAAAGAATATAAAAATAAAATAATAGAGATAGGGGGTGCGTGTGTGACAGCCACACACCTCCCCATCCTCGTCTCTGTTTTGGTGGAGAAGGCATGGGGGACAGAGAGAGGGAGGAGGAGAAAAATGGGGTGGATGTCGACTGAAAACGTGGGAGGTCTGGTCGGCTTGTCGGGGAGAAAGCAGAGAGATAAGAGAGAGCAAAGGAGATGGAGCAAAGGGGAGAGAGAGAATCGGATTGAGAGACTGGAGAGAAAAGAAAACAGAAAGAGAGAGCAGCTGGGGGATCTGATCGAGAAAAAAAAACAGCTAGAGAGAAGAGGGAGTGAGAGCAGAGATTGGGAGACGTTTGGAAGGAGAGAGCCGTCGAAAAAAAAAAGGAAAAATGCAGGGAGAGAGAACAGAGAGCTTGAGAGAGAGAGTTTGAAGGAGAGAAAGAAGCTGTTAGAAAGAAAGAGAGTGAGAGAGACGTCTGTGAAGAGAGGAAGAAGGAGAAGAAAAAAAAAAAAAAAATTTTATAACGTCTGTTTCCAGACGTTGAGGGAGGAAGAAGAAGGGAGAGAAAGAGAGGATGAAGGAAGAAAAGAAGAAAGAAGAAGAGAGAAAAAAAAAAAATTAAAAAAACGTCTGTAACAGACGTTTGGAGAAGAAGGGAAGAAAGGAAGAAAGAGAAGGAAGAGAAGAGAAAGGAAGAAAGAGAAGGAAGAGAGAGAAGGAAAAGAAAGAAAGAAGAAAAAAAAAAAAAATTTAAAACGTCTGAACCAGACGTGTTGGAGAAGAAGAAGGGAGGAGGAGAGGGAAAGAAAAAAAAAAGATTTTTTTTTTATTTTTGTTTTTTTTTTGTTCTGTTTTGTTTTTCTAAAAAAGGGAAAAAACAAAAAAATGTTTTAAAAGAAAAACGTTTTTTTTTTTTACAAAAACAGGAAAAAACAGTAAAAAAAATATATTGCTTTGTTGTGTGTTTGTTTTTTTTTTTTTTAGAAAAAACCAGAAAAAAAGTTTTCCTTAACTTTTGTTTATTTGACTTTGTTTTCCTTAACTTTTGTTTATTTGTCTTTTGCAAAAACCTTTTTGCAAAAACAGTTTTTTTTCGAAAGCATTTTTACATGAAAACAGTTTTGTAAAAAAAAGGTTTTGCAAAAGCATATTTGCATAAAAATAGTTTTGCAAAAGGATTTTTGCATAAAGGCAGTTTACAAAAGTATTTTTGCACAAAAATCGTTTGCAAAAACAGCTTTACACACAAAAGGTTTTGCAAAAGCATTTCTGCATAAAACAATTTGCAAAAGCATTTTTGCGTGAAAAGGATTTTACAGAGACGGTTTTGCATGGTTCCTTGAGTTTTTGGTTCTCTCCACTTGGACAAGGAGTGGGACCCACTTGTCACCCCATCATACATCGACATGAGGTGAGATCTCTTGCAATCGGATCGACAGGCACGTGCCGACTAGGTGATAACCCCTACCCCATCTTTTTGTTTCCTGTATTTTCTGGATTTGTATCTCATGTGATGAAATGATGATGTAACGATGCTTTGACTCTTCAATGAATCCTTGTGCGTAACATAATTTAGTATCGATCATATATTTCCCTAAAAGTTTTTAATCGCGAAGTAGAGGCCGTCCTCACGGACGGGCGGTTGTTGGGTGCCGATGAGTTTAATGTATTGGTTTATTATTATTTGGTAGGTTGTTAAAAGAGTGGAAGAAGGCGAGAAAGCCTAATTTTGTTTCTCCCTCTCTGTAACTTTTCGTGTTGTTTTAATGTATTCTTTTCCATTCAAATAACCATTATTTCTACTTATCGGATACACTAAGTAAATTTCTTCATCAAAGAAATTACATAGATTTAAGAAATAATGGTAAGTTAATTCTTTTTCATCCAACTAATATATTAACAAATCTGTTTCTGAAAGAAATTATAATTGTAATTTCATTTTAAGAAATTTTACGAGATTATAATTTCATCAAAGAAATTACATTGTATGATAAATTACAATGCTACCTTAAATAAGTTGTATGCAGATCTGAGTTTGCATCGCTTAGTGAAGGAATATAGATTTTGTATCGTCATAAATTTGTTAAGAAATTATTTTAAAAATTAATTTTTAATAAAATATAAATAAAAATAAAAGAAATTTATTTAGTATTGCCCGTGCTTAGCATGGGCTTTCAATACTTGTAATATACTATAGGAGAAGCCTTTGGGTTAACAAAATCCTCTCCCTTAGGTGGGAGAAGCCTTGGGTTAACAAAACCCTCTCCCTTAAGTGTGGGTTAAAAAAACCTACATTAAAAACATATGTCCCAATATATATAAAACATCTAAAAACCCTTTCCTAAAAAACCTACTTCCCTAATTTCTCTCCATTTTTTCTCTTTCCTTTTTAGTCGGCTTTTATCTCTATGACCCTGCTTGGTACACCGTGAATATTCGCAAATGCGAAAATTCACAGTTTATCATGTGTTAGTAGATGATTGATGAGAGCATCTAATAACAAATATTTGGTGGGATTTACAATATGCTTACAAAATAAACAATCTAAAATTTTTTATTTATTTTTTTGCTAATTTATAGAATTTTAATTAGCACCTACACGAACCGTGAACTTTCGCATTAGCAAATAATCCTGGTGTACTAAGCAGGGCCTATGTTTCTTGAAAAATCTCCTTCCTAATTTGCAGTGGTTTCCTTATCTCTCCTAATTTTTCTTATGTTTTCAATTCTCTTCACTAAAAAAAATTTCTTTACCTAATTTCTCCCATAATTATTTCTCTCATTTTTTTTCTCTTAGAATATATTATTTTATAAAAGTTAAGAATGAAAAATCTTTCATATGTCATGCTTTACACTATTGATACCGTAAAAAATTATTTTCAAATAATATATATGATACTATTGAAAATAAAAAAGTACTAACATTAATTTGTTACCATATATATAGGGGGACTATTTGCTACACTATATAAACAGATGTAGCTTTTGATTAAATGTCGTATAGTTGTTCTTGACTTTTTAATTTTTTTTTTTAGTAATATCAGTTTATATAGATGCTGTGTTTCATGGAGTTTGTTGATCCTTTTGATCGATTTGTGCAGGAGAAATATAAAGTGACGGAGAATAAGACTTTAAAGTTTTAACAAGGTATATATAATTTTGTTTTTTCTTTTAGATTAAACCTTCAATTATTTTTTATTTTAAACTTTTTTTTTTGTTTTGCTTGTTGGATAGACACATCACAGATCTTTTGTGTCATTAGATCCATCTTAGGGACAAGAGAGTTGACGACAAGTCTACTACTATTCTAAATAAATGTTATTTATTTATATTTCAAATCCTATTATTAATTATGTTGTGTGAACATTAGATAATGGAGTTAATGGGGTGTGAACAAAATCATGTATGCTTGCATAAAAAATTCAGTAACACTATTGGGACTGGCCCAATAATGTGTACATATGTATAGATTGAGCTGGCATCCAATCACAACTACTCCTTATGTGTTTGTGGACCCCACACATACATATTAAATGATTGTGATTGGGTGCCAGCTCAATCTGTACATATGATTGGGCCGGTCCCAATAGTATTTTTGAAAAAAATTCCACATCCTATTTTTGCCTCACTTTTTCTAATTCAATGTTTCAATAAGCGTAAGCTAGGGTTGAGTGCTCAAAAGTACAAACTGAAAAAGATCACAGGGCAATATGTGTGGGATGATCCATATTTGTGGAAGCATTGTGCAGATCAAATGATTAGAAGGTGTGTATCTAATTCAGAATTCTCTTCTATACTCACTTTCTGTCATTCTTATGCATGTGGTGGATATTTTTGGAGCAAAACGAACAGCTCTCAAGGTACTTGAGAGTGGATTTTATTGGTCTACATTGTTCAAAAATGCACTTATCTTTTGCAAATCTTGTGACCGTTGTCAAAGAATAGGTAACTTAGGTGCACGGAATCAAATGCATCAAACACCTATACTAATTGTTGAAGGCATTTGAGCGATTTAAAGAGCTCTTGACCACGGCTGCTGTTATTCAACCACCAAATTGGAGCCATCCATTTGAGTTGATGTGTGACGCGAGTGATTATGCTGTGGGAGCAGTTTTGGGGCAGCTAGTCGGCAAGCTTCCTCATGCCATCTATTATGCTTCCAGGACCTTGAATGATGCACAACTTAACTATTCCACAACTGAAAAGGAGCTTTTAGCGGTTATTTTTGCTTTAGAAAAGTTTCGTTCTTATTTAATTGGCACTAAGGTAACCGTATTTTCTGATAATGCAGCTCTTAGGTACCTGCTCACTAAAAAGGATGCAAAACCGAGGCTCATAAGGTGAATACTTCTCTTGCAAGAGTTTGATCTAGACATCAAGGACAAGAAAGGTAGTGAAAATGTGGTTGCAGACCACCTTAGCCGCCTCATTCATGATGAAGATGCACTTCCTTTGCAAGAAAACTTCCCGGATGAGCAGTTACTTACTGTGGCAACCTCGGCCCCTTGGTATGCGGACATTGTAAATTATTTGGTCACCAAACAGATCCCTGATGATTTGACTCATGGTCAAGAAGCTCTAAAAATAACCTATTTAATAAAAATAACTTTCATATGCTATATGCTATATGTTCTTTCTTTTCTTTTTTATTTTTTTTTTAAATTTAAGCATGTGCTTAGCAACCTATTTCCTTTCCTTAAAAACCTCTCTTCGTAATTTCTCCCAATTTTTCCTATTTTTTTAATAATTTCTCTCAGTTTTTTCTATTTTTTTTAATATACTCCAATGCTCTCAATATCCATAAATTGCAAGAGGCAAGATACACTTTCCTTATACAATGCTAATCCCTTACTGAAAACATTAATAATACTCTCTATATCTATAATTTACAACCTATTTCCTTTCTTTTATGACCCCACGATTGGTAAATAAGACCAATTAGTGTTTAATGATTGATGTTAAAGTACGTTCTTTATTTGGGAGGGTCATAGGTTTAAGTCCCAACTGCACAACAACATAATAATCCTAAAAAAATTTCCATTATTTTATGAACTTAAAAATTAAGCAATGTATATATATTTCAAGATCTTTATGGTAAATAATAATTTTAAAAAAATTCTTAATTTTTTTCTTGTTTTTTTTTAAATTTTTATTACCTTTATTTTTAGAATATTTTGCTTGTGCTTAGCATATGTCTCTCTCCCAAGCATTCTCCTTAAATCACGTCACATATCACTCTTTTTCAAATCTCTTTTTTTCTTAAAAATTCTCTTTTTAAAAATTTATAGTATATAATCCTAAAACAGTTAAATTTTCTAATTGTAATAATTCTCTTTCTTCCTAAAAATTTTCTTAAAAATTTATAGCAATTAAAATTTTAAAATAACTAAATCTTTAAATTATCTAATAGAAAATTAAACTTTTTTTTTAAAAAAAAAAAGCCCACGTGCCTTGCATGGGGCATTGGGCTAGTAATATACTATAGGAGAAGCTTTTCTCTGCCTTGTGACTCTCTCACAAGCATTCTCCTTAGATCATGCTACGTGTCACTCTCTATCAAATCTCTTTCTTCTTAAAAATTTCCTCTTTAACAATTTATAGTAGTTATAATCTTAAAGCAACTAAACTTTCTAATTATAACAAATCTCTTTTTCCTTAAAAATTCTCTCCGTAAAAATTTATAGTAATTAAAATTCTTATAATCTTAAAATAACTAAACTTTCTAATTATAATAAATCTCTTTCTCCTTAAAAACTCTATCCTTAAAAATTTATAGTAATTAAAATTCTAAAAAACTAAACTTTCTAATTATCTAATAAAAAATTAAATTAAAAAAAGCCCCCGTGCCTCGCACGGGGTACATATATATTATAAAGATGTAACCTTGGGTTAACATAATCCTCTCTCTTAGGTGTGGGTTTAAAAAACCTACATTATAAATACATGTCCCAATATATTAAAACAAATAGATATTTCCATATTAAATAAAAGAAGTATCTAAAAAATAAATTACTTAAATTTTTTTTAAAAACTAATAAAATTAAAAATAATTTTTTATAAAAAATGGCTGTTCATTGAACGGGCCACACAAGACTTGTAATATACTATAAGAGAAGCCTTTCTTTGCCACGTGTTACTCTCACAAGTCACTTTGTCTCTCAAATTTCTTTCTCCCTAAAAATTTTCTTTTTAAAAATTCATAGTAATTATAATCTTAAAGCAACTAAACTTTCTAATTATAATAAATCTCTTTCTTCCTGAAAATTATCTCCTTAAAAATTTATAGTCGTTAAAATTCTAAAATAAATAAACTTTCTAATTATCTAATAAAAAATTATTTTTTTTTAAATGCCCAATTATAGGACATTTTGAAGTAAAATAAAACAAGGGAGATTTAGGGTTGAGGTCCTAAAAAAATTTTAATTATTTTGTGAAAACCGTGAAATCACAATTATTTTGTGTGTGTGTGAACCACGTACACTTTATCACATTAATACTCTAATGTTTTCAGCACGTGAATGACTTAAGTTACCCTTTCTTTAAAGAAGAAATTTTAGGTTTAGGGTTTCAAGGTTTTAGGGTTGTTAGTATGCCCTTTTTTCAACCTGGATAACTAATTCGAATGATTTAACCCCTAGATTTAGAGTTCACACGTTCATCAATGGCGTTTGATCGTCATGCAAGGACAACTGAATAAGGCCTCAATTAACGGAACAGACACCACCAGTAGCTTAAAATCGTATAATTAAAATCCCTAAGAAATCGACGAAGAACGAGCTATAATCCTCCATTTTTCGTCTGCAACCTACTTTCTCTCCTAAAATGAACCCAAAAAATCATATTGTGCCATTTATTCAACTGAATAACTAATTTGAATGATCTAATCCCTAGATTTAGAGTTAACAAGTTAATTAATGGCATTGGATCTTCGTGCAAGGACAACTGATCTTATTAAACAAATGTCAAACAACAAAATAAGGCTTTATTCCGCGGATCAGACACCCACCAATAGCTGAAGAACGAGCTCTAATCCTCCATTTTTCATCTGCAACTTAACTTCTCTCTTAAAATGAATCGAATGAAAGTAAAGTTTCTTTCTCTCGCTAAAATCAATTCCAAATCACTAAAAACAACCCTACTCAGTTTTAAACCCGAGGCTCCGTAAGGGTATTAATGTCATAAAGTGTGCGTGTGGTTCACACACGCATAAGATAATGGTGATTTCATGATTTTCATTCAAAAAGGGACTAAAGTAGCTGAAGAATGAGCTCCAATCCTCCATTTTTCGTCTGCAACTTACCTTCTCTCCTAAAATGAACTGAATGAAAGTGAAGTTTCTTTCTCTCGCTAAAATCAATTTCAAATCACTAAGAACAACCCCTACTCCATTCTAAACCCTAGGCTCCGTAAGGGTATTAATATCATAAAATGTATGTGTGGTTAACACACGCACAAGATAATGGTGATTTCATGATTTCCATTCAAAAAGGGACTAAAGTCAGCTTTCTAAAAAACTGTAGGACGAAACTCTAATTGCTAATCTAGCGAGGGACGAAAGCCCAAAATTCTTATAAACCAAAGAATAAAAAATTAAGAAGGCTGCTATCGACATCTAAATATGAGATAAGGGCAACTGATTGATAAGGGTTATTATTTTTAGATAAAGGCATACAAAGATACCATTGGGGCTATCCTTAGTTGGTCAAAATTCATTGACCAAACTTAAACTCAACTCAAAACCTTCCATGTTCATTCTCAACGATACAAAGTATTTTAATGAATTTTAAAAGAAAATAAAAATAAAACTGTTATTTTAAAAAATAATTAACTGTTTATGTTCACACTCTAGGGTTTGAACTTTTTTGATTTGTTCGACTCCTTAAGTGTGAACATTTTTTATTGTTCACATCCTGGTAAGCGAACATCTGAACTGTTCGACCCCTCAAATGTAACGTTCCGACCTCATATTTCAGGTTTGCAGCCCTACTCAATGAGAAATAGGTATTCTGGCAGAACCATTAACAACTTGTAGCTCTAGTGTATGCGTTACACTAAGCTAGCAAGAAATTTGCATTCACATTCAAGACTTCAATAAACTTTATTAACTTCAATGATAAGCTGATCAATCAAATAGATAATTAACTAAAGTTTAATAGACTAAACATGTGTCCAAACCAAACTAAACTTAAATCAAAGAATATCCTATGTCTTCACGGAACTCTAGGAAGTCTCTGAAGACTTATTCTTGCTTTTCACATACTTCTCCTCTAGCGAGGATTCGCCTATTGACCTGGACCTATAAAAATAATGGTGGTAGATCAAAACCTAACCAGCAAGTTCACTAGTTTCCTTGGCTTAGATTGGGTTAACTATGTGATTCACATTAGTGCATTAACATACATTCATAAGATATGTAATGGTAACAAATACGAAAAAGAAAAAACATTCACGCAATTCTCGGTTGTTGTGTTTTATGATCTTCAGTTAAGATTAGATTCTCAAAGAATGTGGTGTCCTCTAGTTAGTACCCACGTTTCACCCGTCCCTGCAGTTCACTTTAGACACTGGCCGTGCGCCATGTGAATCCGATGAATAACCTCAAAATCCATTCCTTAAACACTGTTAACCCTCACGGCGTTACTTACGTGTCAAGTGATTCTGTACACTTCACTTGGCGATTCCGTAGACCTCACTTATAAGGGTAGGACAAAGCTTATACAGGACCTATACTATGTTTGCATACAAGCCAAACAAGTTGATTAACCACGCATCATGCTTATGGAGGTTTCACACATGCTATTTGTGTCCACATGTATTCATCATCATGAAAGTAGTTCACAAGGAAGTTGAATATGCATTCTACACTCATAAACACATATTCTTTAATAGCATGCATGTATTGCAACATTATATCCCTCATACATGAACTACATACTCAAAGGAAACTTAACACAACTCATTCAGGATCAAAAGCTCAGTTGGTATCGATACCTTCTCTGTGGGTATCGATACCAACTGTCACGTTGGTAACAGATACTGCTGATATTGATACCCCATAGGAAGGGTATCGATACTAGCCCCATCTGTTACCTAATGCTGAGCAGGTATCGATACCCACAGTAAGGATATCGATACCGGCTTTTCTTCATGCATCAGGTGAGGTCAGTATCGATACCCTCTAAATGGGTATCGATACCCCCTGGGTTTTCTCGCAATTTTAGATTTCGTTCTTCAACAAAACTCCGTGGAAGGTTTTCTCACCTGCAAACGTTAGGGAATCATCTACACATCATATATACCTAGATTCAGGCTTTCTAACCATTAGGAAATATAAACACATCATACGATTATCAATTACAAGTATTCATCCATTGAGGGATCATGTAAACAACACAAAAACCTAGATTTCATGCATTTTTACGTTGAAAAACATCAAAGTAACATAGGAAACCTAAATCTACACTAAAGGAGCAAGTTATTACTTGCCTTAACTCGAATACACCTTTAAACACAAGGAAGAAGGAGAAGAACCCTACACTTGAAGCCTGCAGCCTCTTCTCTCACACACGCGATCCTTCCTCGATCTAACCCTCAAGAGAAACTTGAAGTTTCTCTGCCTCCTAGCCTTGGCTGAACTCTCTTTTCCTCTTCCTCTCTCTTCTGGTCGATAGAACCTTATATGGGTTATAATTTGGTTAGTATTTATATATAAATACAATATACAAATCCCAACCTTCCTAAATACTAATAGGGTGCCTTTAACAAAAGTGGGCTGCCCCCCAAGATTAGTAACTTCTAAAAGAAAAGGGTATTACAATCTACCCCCCTAAAAGGGGATTTCGCCCTTGAAATCGCACATACCTCTTCAACAAAAAGTTTTGGATAACTCGCACGCATCTCCTCTTCTCTCTCCCACGTGGCCTTACTCTCATTATGATGACGCCACTGAACCTTCACCCAAGGTATCGATCTTGACTTAAGCTTCTGCTCCTTGTAGTCAAGAATTCTGTAAGGCTTCTCTACATAGGTTGCTCCTAGCTGCAACCTTAACTCGTTGAAGTCAACCATTGATAGGTTCGAAAACACTACTTAATTAAACTGCAAGTGCACAGTATCAACTACGTAGGCAATGGCAAATACATGTCGATCCCACGAGGACAAGATTAATTAGGATGCAAACCAAATCTAAAATTAACTAAACTCTAATCCTAGCAATTTGAATTCTTAGATGATTAAACTAATAATTAAAATAAAGCAAAGAAAATAAGACAACTAATTAAAAACAATTGAGTAAACCAATGGGAGAAACTACTAAGGTTTGTAGAATCCACTTTGTAGAAACCACAATAATATTATGTATAGATATTTAATTTTCTTCTCGATAACTACATACTAATCTAGTAATCAAACATGCTAGTATGGAATATTGAACATTGAAACTCTTTTTAAAACAGCCTCAAATATTACTCCACTTTACTTAAAAGATCAAAAATAAATTAACCAAAGTATCCGAAACATCGAAAAACATAGATTATCCACTTTTGATATAATTCGTTACAAAACTAAGTTGATAATTGATAGAAACTATCCCAAACTACATGTAAGATCATCACATGTGTCCGAGGTTTCATCTCTAACAATTATTAGAAGCAAGAACAAATTAAACATTAAAAATACTTTCGAGAAGACAATAAACAGTCATACAACCTCGAATTGTGGATACCCACGGTGCATTCTCCTCTTCTTCTTGTACGCACCAGCACACACCGTCTCCCTCGGTACTGTGATCGACACTACGGCAGTAGCCCCTCTTCACTGTTCTCAAATATGTTCGGTCCCAAAAGGACCTCACCACTCTTCTGTATGGCAGTAGGGCAACAACCCCTTTTTCTCTTGTCGACCTCTCTAGGGCAGCAGCCCTTCCTTTTATACATAACTGCTAGCCGACCCTCTTTTATGTTTTCAATTATAACAAGAACAACACTTCCAATTGATTGGAATGGGCCCATCGGTTTATTATAGAGAACTTTTAACTTTGTAACTTGTAATTTGAGAAGGTAAATGAAGCTAATAGTGGTTGATTAGGTGGGGTCCACATTTAAAGAAAGAGAAAGTAGTAGAAACAAAAATTATTTCCTTGTGTACTGAAGTATAAAATGGGTTAGGTTGATTTTGGGTTGATTGGGATTATGATGTTACGATGACATCATCATGGGGACCCACCTTATTTGTTGGAATCAGTTGACCTTTATCCTCTTCACTATAGTCATGCTAGGTTTTTTATTCGGTTTGGCCATCTTAAATTGCACGTGTTTTCTAGACACGTGCACGATGTGGTAGCCCCAATAACATCTTCCGAATGCCCTTATCAATTTCAAGGGTTTTAACTGATTTTATCCATTCCACTCATATATTCCTGCACACAAAGAAAATATACTTAATTAATTCAAATGGAGTTAATTAATTGACTAACTAGTATAAGTATAAGGGAACTAAATGTGATATACATGTGCTTATCGACCATTGTTGGACGATCTTCATCTCTAAGATGCTTACGAAGCATAGACGCATAGAAAACATTGTGAACTCCTGTCAGCTGGTCTGGTAAGGCTAACCGATAAGCCACTTTCCCACTCTCTCTAAGATAAAAAATGGTCCAATGAAACGCGGTGCTAACTTTCCCTTCTTACCGAACCGTAGAACACCTTTCATAGGTGATACCTTCAGAAGTACTTGATCACCTACTCCAAACTCTAGCTCTCTAAGCCTTTGATCTGCGTAGCTTTTCTATCGACTCTATGTTGCACGCATACACTATCTGGTTAGAGCTATCTTTTCCGTAGTCTATTGTACGGTTTTCAATCTTGGAAGTTTCAACTCTCCCACTTCTGCCCAACATACTGGAGATCTGCAAGGCCTGCTATACAACGCTTCAAATGGTGCCATCTCGATACTGGTTTGGTAATTATTGTTGTAGGCAAACTTAACAAGTGGTAATGAATATTCCTAATTACCTTTAAAGTCTAGAACTAGACAACAAAACATGTCTTCTAACATTTGGTTAACTCTCTCCGTCTGCCCATCTGTTTGAGGATGAAAAGCTGTGCTAAAGTCAAGCTGCATTCCCATAGCGCCTTGAAAAGCTCTCCAATACTTTGAGGTCAACGAAGTATCTCGATCCGATACCACTAAGATCGGAACTTTGTGATATCGAACTATCTCTATCACATACAACGAAGCCAACTGCTTTTTTGGTGTATGTCTTTTTGACTGGCATGAAGTGTGTGCACTTAGTTAGTTTATCCATGATCACCCAAATAGAGTCGTTTCCTTTCCTGGTCTTGGGTAATCCGTCGATGAAATCCATAGATATGATATCTCTTTTTCACTCGGATATATCCAAGGACTGCAGAGTACCCGTTGGTCTCCGATGCTCTGCTTTTACCTACCGATAAGTAAAGCATGTGCAAACAAATTCTGCAATGCTACGCTTCTTTCCTGACCTCCAGAAATGTTGTTTGAGATCCCGATACATATTGTTCTCTCCTAGATGTATAGTATACTTACTGCTATGTGCCTCGTTCAAGATGTCATTTCTTAGTATACTTACCACCAGAAATGTCGTTTGAGATCTTGGTACATCTTGTTCTCTCCCGAATATGTAGTATACTTACTACGATGTGCCTCGTTCAGGATGTTTTTTCTTAGTTCAAATTTCTCTAGAACCCACAAGCGACCCTTGAACCTCAAGACACCATCTTCCCCTACAGTCATATACGTTTTTTCTCCTTATTGAGCTATTGCAACTCTATCACGGCACTACTGATTATTACCTTGTTCACTAATGATTCAGCTCACCAGAGTGGGTCATAAGACCACGCTCTCCAACAACAACTATCTCTGCTCCTAGGTTGCCAAATCAAAGTCGTACTCCGAAGCTACTTCCAACAGTCGCCACTACTGGACCATTATAGACGCCACAATACCCCAAGGCTGCCTACTTAAAGCATCTACCACTACGTTGGCCTTTCCTAGATGATACTGCAACTGAAAGTCATAATCCTTTAGTAGTTCCAACCATATTTACTGTCTCATGTTCAGCTCCTTCTGTGAAAACAAGTATTTGAGACTCTTATAATCCGAAAAGAGCTCAAACTTTTCACCTAGCAAGTAGTGTGTTTAAATCTTGAGTGCAAATACTACAGCTACTAACTTGAGATCATGAGTCGGATAGTTATGCTCATGTATCCTCAACTATCTCGAAGCATTAGCTTTCAACTCTTGAAACGCTTCCTCACACTTGTCATCCCACTTGAAAGGAACGTCCTTCTTAGTGAAGCTTGTCAAAGGACATGTGATACGTAACAATCCCTCGATGAACCGCTTATAGTACCCAACCAAACCTAGGAAATTTCGAACCTCTATCACTGTAGTGGGTTTCCGCCACTCTAGTACAGCCTGAATTTTGGAAGGATCCACTGTCACTTCTGCTCCTGACACTATGTGTCCTACGAACTTCACCTCTCGTTGCCAAAATTCACATTTCTCGAATTTGACATACAATTGGTGCTCTTGTAGAGTCTGAAGTACTATAAGCAAATGAATCTCATGATCCTCTCGTGTCTTGGAGTAAATTAGAAAGTCATCAACGAAGACAATCACAAACTGATCCAAGAAGTCTCTGAAAACCTGATTCATCAGATCTATAAACACGGCTGGTGCATTGGTAAGCCTAAACTGCATTACCAAGAACTCGTAAGACCCATAAAACGTGGCAGCAGCTGTCTCCATTCACTGATCATCAACCAGATCTTCTTCCAGTGCTTTCTTCGAACGATGAATTATGGAGGATCTTTTTAGTTAGAGACGAATGCACAACGCATGATAGATAGATCAGCAGCTTTTGAGGGACTAGTTAACTCTAGTTTTTTATTGTTGGATTTGGTTTTGGTACATTAACTGCTTGTTGTGCTTTTGTTGTTCTTGTTGTTAATGTGGTACTTTAACTTGTTATTAATTAGTGACAGAATCAATAGATATTTTAATATCAATTGTTTAATAACCTTACAAACCTCTCTCTTTCTCTCTCTCTCTCATAGAACCAGTACTGGTTTAGAGCTCTGTATTTTGTTCTTCTTCATGACTGATTTTTCATGTTGTAAATTCTAAACAAAGTAACATTGGTTTTGATGTGTCTAAAGCTTTTGTTATTGTTTGTGCAGGGACATATATGCCAAGTTGATGTTATTTAAAGTGTGTATGAAAAATAAGATGTATATATTTGTCACAAGTTTCTAAACAAAATTGCTTTATACTTTTCTTCTCTGAACTTTTGCTGATTAGAAGAGATGGTGAAAAATATAGAAAGCAGACTCATAGCTATTTGTTTTCTTTTTTAGGCATGCATCATTGGAAATTGCTTTGTAGATGTGGGTATCATGATCTCCTTCCTCAACTATAGTTTCACCACAAGATTGTCATTCTGTTCAAATTGTCCTCTAGTATTGCATTCCAACTATGGTTTTGGTTGGATTGACCCATCAAAGTTTTACTGACTTTCACCTTTCTTTGAAGGGGGTTATGCTACTATTATGATGAGGGTTGAGTTTGATGGTGTGGGTTATAGACCAAACCCTATCTTAAATTATTTTAGCATGTGTAGGAAATACCTTTCAACTCTTTAGAGGTCTGGGTCCATGGAAGCAACTGTTCTCCATCAAGTCTTAGAATTTATTTGATGATTTCAAGTCTTCATTACCAATTGGTTTTTATGAACTTTGCATATTACATAAAAAGTTAATGTCTGGAGCTGCGGGCGACACTTAGGTAACCAGATTGGTATATCTCTCATTTTATCTAAATGCTTAAGAAAGTTAGATTACTAATATTTTGATTGGGTTCTCGAGGAATGCTTATGCAGCTAAATGCCGGGCATATATTAATCGAATTGTCAAGTTATATTTTGATGTAGGTCTAATATGCAACTCCATTTGAAATTCAAGTTGTTGAGGTCCTATACTAATCGAATGTTCAAGTTATATTGGCAAGACTCTCAAATAATCTGAATTATCTCTTTGCCCTCTTTTGGTATTGTTAAATATAGGAGTATGTTCTATTAAATTTTGTGGTATTAGAGTATGAGCTTTAGGTCTCCTTCCATTCATATAATAACTAAATTTGTGATTACATATAGATTACCTAGTAAGTTTATCTGATCACTGGCTTTTATTTGTCAGTGGTTCACCGCACTTTTATTTTATTGTATAAGTTTTCAATCAGTTGGGATTCCAATTTTATATGGTTCTCCAGTTGGATAATATGCTATTATAACCATTAGTAGCATCTGGTTGTACCAAACTTGAGTGGTTGAAAATGTGCTTTTAAGCTGCCTTTTTGTAATCAATCAATGCTGATGGAGCTTCTTCTCGAAAAAATGGCGATAGAGTTTCCGAACCAATAAATGGTGAGTAAATGTTTACTTTTGTCATTCTAGTGACATGGAATGCAGACTCGAATTCATAGATTATATGTTTTCAATTCACTATAAATCTTATTTTCACTTGTTATTGTTACATTTTTTTTGTATCTTGGATGTGTAGTTAGTTGGTGTCTTAGGAATGTCTAGCTCTCGGACTCTAAGCTGATGATAACCCGACCTTAAGTCAATCTTGGAGAACAATTGTGCTCCCTTAAGTTGATCAAACAGATCATCTATCGTAGGCAAATGATACTTATTTCTAACCGTAACCTTATTCAGTTCCCTGTAGTCTATGCATAGTCTTATGGACCCATCTTTCTTCTTTACAAAAAGAATAGGTGCACCCCAAGATGACGAACTACGACGTATGAAACCCTGAGCCAATAACTGGTCTATCTAGTTCTTCAACTCTTTCATCTCAATTGGAGCCATCCGATAAGGTGTCTTAGCAATCGATTTTATGCCCGGAACCAGCTCCAAGTAGAAGTCTATCTCTCTGTGAGGTGGTAACCCTCGAAACTCGCCAAATACATCACGGTATTTGCGTACCACAAGAATCGATTCAAGCTCTCTACCTTCAACTGGATGCTCCAACATATCCACAAAGCATATGTGTGTCCTATTAAGACCACATCCTTGCGACAACGACAACACGTATGTTATTTCCTCTAGAAGGGAAAATGTTACTGTTTTTACATAACAATCCAACTTCACATGGTATGCAGCAAGCCAATCTATGCCTAGTATGACATTGAAGTCCTCTAGACCTAACACATAAAGATCTGAGGTAAAATTAAATTTTCCTAAACTAAAAACACAACCCTTGCAAACTAGTTCTATTGGTACTGTCCTCCCCATAGGTGACATAACAGAGAAAGGGTAATCACACTTTTCTGGCCTAAGTGTCAAAGTGTCTAAAAATATACGAGATATAAAAGAATGTGAAGGTCCAGAATAAAAAAGGATTCGACCAAGCCGAGTGTGAATCAGATATGTACCTTCCACCATCCCCTCTGGCACTCTCGCATCCCTCAGTACTATATCATAGGCTCTACCCAGATGCTGTCCCTACGACTATCTCTCTTGATTAGGTGTAGGTATAGCTGGCTGAGGTCGAGCTTGACCCTGTCCATTCTATCTAGGCTGCTGGTTCTACCTACCCCCTGGCGTCCTATTCCCGTGTGGGCAATCCGATGCTTTATGTCCTAATCTAACCATAGGACTAGCAAGGTCCTTTAATCACCCGCCTATTGCCCCATTCAGTTCTCACTGCTTTGGGCTATGTAGGAACTACTACACCCATGTTCTTATCCTCGGTCCGCTGCCTCTTCCAACTACCGCGGTTGTCATGGCTCTTTCCTTGCTGTTCTTATCCATTTTTTTGATCATGCTTGTCTCCTAACTTTGTCTCAGCCTTTCCCTCCTCTTCTGGCATGCCTCTTGGATTTCCTGATCGTGAAGTCGTGCATACTCCACAACCTTAGAGAACGTATCGAAACTAAGCCGCTCGATGATATACTTAGAGATCTGCCAATTTAATCCTCTTAGAAACTTATGTATCTTACTCTACTTAGTCGGAATAAGACCTGGTGTATACAAGGCAGCTTGGAGAACTCTTTCTCATACTCAACCAATATCCGGTCTTCTTTCTATCTTAAGTCTTAAAAATCTTTCTCCATCGCCATACGTGCACTTTGAGCAAAGTACTGGTCAAAGAACATCACTTGGAACTGCTGCCAAGTTAAGGTGGTAGTATCCAGATCCTAGGATCGAGACTCCCACCAATCTAATGCGTCATCTACAAGATAAAAAGCTATAAACCTCTGCTTATATTCTTCCGGACACTCAAAGGTCCTAAAGGTCTTCTCCATCTCCTTGATCCACTGATGAGCCACTAACGGATTTGTAAAACTCCCAAAAGTTCGTGGCTTCAAACTCAAGAAGTACTTATGTAACTTAAGCCATGTAGGTGCTCCTGCTCGTACCACTGGTGGTTGCGGCACCTGAACCGGAGCTGGTGCCACTGGTCCTTTAGCACCCAAACGTGCATCCAACCTAGCATCCATTATAGCTCCCACTGACTCTGTGATCAATTATCGTAACATCGTCCACTTCGGCATCTGAGGGTTGACACTTCTTGCCCAATTCTGACCTAATCCTTTCCCGATCTCTCCCTGTTGTGGTGGTGGAGGAACCTCGGGTTGTGGTGCATTCACCTAATCTATAGGAACATTAGCATCGTTCCCCCGTGTACCCCTACCTCCTCGCTGACCACCTCTACTTCTCGTTTTCTTCTCAGATATAATTTATAAGATACACGAAAAATGAGGATGAGAAATAGAACTAAGTCTATCGCTATCTAAGCTAAACAACAAGCAACAACGTGCGCCACGTGAATCTAATGAACAACCTTAAAATCTGTTCCCTAAGCACAAGTAACCCAGACGGCATTACTTACGTGTCAAGCGATTCCGTAGACCTCACTTGGCGATTCCATAGACCTCGCTTAGAAGGGTAGGACCAGGCTTATGTACTATGTTTGCATACAAGACAAACAAGTTGATTAACCACAGATCATGCTTATAGAGGTTTCATACATGTTATTTGTGTCCGCATGTGTTCATCATCACGAAAGTAGTTGATAAGGAAGTTGAATATGCATTCTACACTCATAAACACATATTCTTTAGTAGTATGCATGTATCATCATCATAAAAGTAGTTGATAAGGAAGTTGAATATGCATTCTACACTCATAAACACATATTCTTTAATAGTATGCATATATTACAACATGATATCCCTCATACATGAACTAAATATTCAAAGGAAACTCAACACAACTCATTCAGGATCGAAAGGTCAGTTGGTATCGATACCCTAGAAACAGATACCGCTGGTATTGGTACCCCATAGGAAGGGTATTGATACTAACCCCATCTGTTACCCAATGTTGAGCAGTTATCGATACCCACAGTGAGGGTATCGATACTGGCTTCTCTTCATGCATCAGGTGAGGTCAGTATCGATACCTCTGGTGGGTATCGATACTAGCCCAACCTGTTGCTCGATATTGAGTGGGTATCGATGCCCTCTAAGTGGGTATCGATATCCCCTGGGTGTTCTCGGGATTTTAGGTATTGTTCTTTAGCAAAACTTCATGGAAACTTAGTTTTCTCCTGCAATCGTTAGGGAATCATCTACACATCATATATACCTAGATTCCATACTTTCTAACCATTAAGAAACATAAGCATATCATAAGATTATCAATTACACACATTCATCCATTGAGGGACCATGTAAACAACACAAAAACCTAGATTTCATGCATGCATATGTTGAAAAACATCAAAGCAACGTGGGAAACCTAAGTCTACACCAAAGGAGCAAGTTACTACATGGCTTAACTCGAATACGCCTCCTAAACGCAAGGAATAAGGAGAAGAACCATGCACTTGAAGCCTGCAGCCTCTTTTCTCACGTATGCGATCGTTTCTCGATCAAACCTTGAAGAGAAACTTAAAATTTCTCTGCCTCCCAGCCCTGGCCGAACTCTCTCTTCCTCTTCCTCTCTCTTCTGGTAACCCTATATGGGTTATAATTTGGTTAGTATTTATATATAAATATAATATACAAATTCTAACCTTTTAAATACTAATGGGGTGCCTTTTACAAAAGTGGGCTGCCCCCCATAATTAGTAACTTCTAAAAGAAAAGGGTATTACATCAAATGTGAACATTTCATACTATTCACATCCTTCTAAGCGAAGATTTTAAATGTTCGATCCATAAAATGTGAACATTTTATAATGTTCACACCATTTTGTGCGAACATTTTGAATTGTTCACACTGTTAAGAGCAAACATGTAACGAATTTGGGTTTTTTTTTCTTCGATCGGAAACTCGAAAAAACTTGAAACAAAGTTAAAAATTTGGCCATATTACTAGAAAATGATCCATTTGAGCTTCTTTGGGAGGAGTAGTGGAACCAATACCCTCTCCAAAAGTATATTTTTAGCACAATTCTTCCATTGAAGGGTGTACCTCGAAGAACACATTGTACTTCATTCTTAAGACCTCTGATGACCAGAAAACGATATTCGATGAGAGATTGCCGAACAAAAATTCGATTTTGTTCATATTACAGTTTATCTTTAAGTTGATAAAGTTTATTTCAGCTTTATTTTACTTGTGTATTGAATGTGAGTGCAAGCTTCTTGTTAGCTTGGTGTAACGCGTACACCCTAGAGCTACAGGTTGTTAATGGTTCCGCTGGAATGCCTAGTTCTCAGTGAGTAAAGGCTGCAGACCTGAAATGTGAGATCGGGGCATTACAGTTGGTATCAGAGCCTCAGGTTCAAAGTCCTAGAGGGAGTAATATGAGTTAGGATGTTGTTTGTGACACAATAGGCACAAAACCTAAGAGTGCACTTAAATAAATTACTTGCTTGTTGTTTGTTGCTTAGCTTGGATAGCAATAGATTTAGTTCCGCTTCTTACCCTCTTTTGCTTGTGTCTCAGAACTATGTTTGGGAGGCGAGGAAGAGGTAGAGGTGGTCGGCGTGGAGGTATGGGTGCTCGGGGGAACAACGATGACGTTCCTACTGAAGAGGTGAATGCACCACCACCCGAGTTTCCTCCACCACCACAACAGGGGGACATCGAGCTAGGATCGGGTCAGAATCGGACAGGAGGTATCAATCCTCTGATGCCGGAGTGGACGATGTTACGCCAGTTGATCACAGCGTCAGTAGGGTAGTTGTGGATGCCAGGCTGGATGCTAGATTAGGTGCTAGGGGTCCAGTAGCACCAGCTCCGGTTCAGGTGCCACAACCACCAGTGGTACAAGCAGGAGCACTCACGTGGCTGGAGTTATATAAGCACTTTTTGAGTTTAAAGCCACGAACGTTTGGGGGTTCTACGGATCCTTTAGTAGCACATTAGTGGATCAAGGAGTTGGAGAAGACGTTTCGGATTTTCGAGTGTTCAGAAGAATATAAGCAGAGGTTTGCGGCTTTCCAGCTTGTAGATGACGCTCTGGATTGGTGGGAGTCTTGTTCTCAGGATCTGGATACTACCACTCTAACTTGGCAGCAGTTTCAAGTGATGTTCTTTGACCAGTACTTTCCTCAAAGTGCACGAATGGTGATGGAGAAGGATTTCCAAGAGTTGAGACAAAAGGAAGACCAAATAGTAGTCGAGTATGAGAGGGAGTTTTCCAGACTAGCTTTGTATGTACCGGGTCTTATTCCCACTGAGCAGAGTAAGATACAGAAGTTTTTGAGGGGATTGAATCGACAAATTTCTAGGCACATTATCGGACAGCCCAGCTTCGATGCTTTTGCTAAAGTTATAGAGTGTGCACGACTTCATGATCAGGAAATCCAAGAGGCACGCCGGAAGAGTAGTGAAAAAGGTGAGACCAAGTTAGCCGATAAACGTGATCAGAAGAACGGTCAAGGACAGCAAGGGAAAATCGTAACAACTGGAGTAACTGAAAGAGACAAAAAACTGAAGAGAAGAACACCAGTGTGTTAGTTCCTGCACAGTCCGAAGCACTGAGAGCTGAAGGGGGCAATAAATGACCAAGTAGAGGTCATTGTTATGCCTGTGGTGAGATAGAACACAGAGCAGCAGATTGCCCGCAAGGCAATGGGGCACAAGGGGTTAGGTAGAATCAACAGCCGAGGCAGAACAGACAGGGTCAAGCTCGACCACAACCAGCGCCTAACCGAAAAAGCCAGCAGCAGGGACAGCAATAAGGACAGCCTGAGGGTAGAGCCTATGCTATAGTTCCAAGGGATGCGAGAGCACCAAAAGGAATGGTGGAAAGTACGTTCCTAATTCACATTCGGCCTAGCCGAATCCTTTTTTATTTTGGAGCTTCTCATTCCTCCATATCACGTATATTCTTGGACACCTTGACATTTAGGCCAGAAAAATGTGAATACCCTTTCTCTGTTATGTCACCTATGGGGAGGACAGCACAAATAGAACTAGTTTGCAAGGGTTATGTTATTAGTTTGGAAAAACTAGACTTCGCCTCAAATCTTTTTGTGTTAGGTGTAGAGGGATTTGATGCGATACTAGGCATGGATTAGCTTGCTGCATACCATACAAAGTTGGATTGTTATGCAAAAATGGTAATATTTTCCATACCAGAGGAATCGATATACGTGTTGTCATTGTCACAAGGATGTGGTCTTGATAGGACACACCTATACTTTGTGGATATGTTTGAGCATCCGGTTGGAGGTAGAGGGCTTGAATCGATTCTTGTAGTGCGCGAATGCGATGTATTTGGCGAGGTCCTAGGGTTACCACCTCATAGAAAGATAGACTTCTGCTTGGAGCTAGTTCTGGGCACAAAATCGATTGCTAAGTCACCATATCGAATGGCTCCAATAGAGATGAAAGAGTTGAAAAATCAGATAGACCAGCTTTTGGCCCAGGGTTTCATACGTCGTAGTTCGTCACCTTGGGGTGCACCAGTTCTTTTTGTTAAAAAGAAATAGACTACCAGGAACTGAACAAGGTTACGGTACAGAATAAGTATCCTTTGCCAAGGATAGATGATCTGTTTGATCAGCTTAAGGGAGCACAGTGGTTATCTAAGATAGACTTAAGGTCAGGTTATCATCAGCTTAGAGTCCAAGAGTAGGACATTCGTAAGACAACATTTCTGAAAAGATATGGGTTGTACGAGTTCTAGGAAATGCCATTTGGATTTACCAATGCACCAGCTGTGTTTATGGATCTGATGAATCGGATTTTTAGAGACTTCTTGGATCAGTTCGTGATTGTCTTCATTGAAGACATAATAATTTACTCCAAGACACGAGAAGACCACGATATTCATTTGCGTAGAGTGCTTCAGTCTCTACGAAAGCACCAGTTGTATGCTAAATTCGAGAAATGTGAATTTTGGCCACAAGAGGTGAAGTTCTTAGGACACGTAGTGTCAGGGGCGGGAGTGACAGTGGATCCTTCTAAAGTTCAGGCTGTACTAGAGTGGTGGCAACCCACTACAGTGATAGAGGTTCGAAGTTTCCAAGATTTGGCTGGCTACTATAGACGGTTCATTAAAGGATTTTCACGGATAGCAGGTCCTTTGACTAATCTTACTAAGAAGGACATTCCATTCAAGTGGGATGACAAGTGTGAGCAAGAGTTTCAAGAGTTGAAGGAAAAGTTGACAACAGCTCCAGTTCTGATTATACCAGAAAATGGAGCCAGACTTGTTGTGTTTACCGATGCGTCGCATCAAGGATTGGGATGTGTTTTAATGTAGAACAACAGAGTGGTTGCTTATGCTTCAAGACAGTTGAGGATATATGAACACAACTATCCGACTCATGATTTCGAGTTAGCAACTATATTGTTTGCACTCAAGATTTGGAGGCACTACTTGATAGGTGAAAGGTTTGAGCTCTTTCAGATCATAAGAGTCTCAAATACTTATTTTCGCAGAAGGAGCTGAATGTGAGACAGGATAGATGGTTAGAACTAGTGAAGGATTACAACATTCAGTTACAGCATTATCCAGGAAAGGCTAACGTGGTGGTAGATGCTCTTAATAGGCAGCCTAGGGGCATAGTGGTGACTATGATAGTCCAGCAGTGGCGACTATTGGAGACAGCTTTGAAGTATGACTTCGATTTAGCAACCCGTGAGCAGAGACAATTGTTGTTGGGTAGTGTAGTCATTCATCCTAGTCTAATAAGCCAAACCATCAGTGAGCAAGGAAACGATCAATGGTGCCGTGACAAAGTTGCAGGTTTCCAACAAGGAGAAATCACGGACATGACTTTAGGGGATGCTGGTGGCTTGAGGTTCAAGGGTCGCCTGTGTGTTCTAGAGGAATCTGAGCTGAGGAGGAACATCTTGAATGAGGCATACTATAGTAAGTACACAATACATTCTGGAGAGAACAAGATGTATCGGGACCTCAAACGACATTTCTGGTGAACAAGAATGAAGCATAGCATAGCAGAGTTTGTTCGTATGTGCTTTACTTGTCAGCAAGTAAAGGTAGAGCATTAGAAACCAACGGGTACTTTACAGTCCTTAGATATACCCGAGTGGAAGTGGGAGAATATATCTATGGATTTCATCGACGGATTACCCAAGACTAGGAAGAGAAACGACTCCATTTAGGTGATCTTGGATAGATTAACTAAGTGCTCACACTTCGTGCCAGTCAAGAAGACATACACCGCAGAATAGTTAGCTACATTGTATGTAAAGGAGATAGTTCGATATTATGGAGTTCCAGTTTCAGTGGTATCAGATCGGGATACTTCGTTCACCTCGAAGTATTGGAGAGCTTTCCAGGAAGCTATGGGGACGCAGCTTAACTATAGCACGACTTTTCATCCACAAACGGATGGGCAGACAGAGAGAGTTAACCAAGTGCTGGAGGACATGCTCCATTGTGTAGTGCTAGACTTCAAGGATAATTGGGAAGATTCATTACTGCTTGTTGAGTTTGCCTACAACAATAGTTACCAAACCAGTATAGGTGTAACGCCCCAATCTCGAAACTCAAAATCTCTAAGAATTGAGTCGCATCTCGAGGCGTTAGGCTAATTATACAAGGTGACTAATTAGTACTAAACAAACCTAAACAAGGTTTACAAACCTAATCAGAGTTAAACTAATGCAGCTATCCATATCACTAATCACCTCAAAATATGACTAGGGCGAACGAAAAATTCGCCAGAGTCTCCCCTGTAATTTCAGGGTTCTCAACCTGTAATAAACCTGTAGAAGAGATGATTTATCCACAAATAATATTTCTAAATCATTTCATTCATCCACGATAGTCATATCATCTCATCAATACTAGTCTACCTTACTTCATCAAAATAATAATACCTAGTCATCCACTAGGCTGGATTCAAACCACAATTCTAAAACGATGCCTCGCATAATAATATACATAGATAACCTGAGTTAAGTGATATAATATACATAAGTGTGTTTGTCTTATATACATATCTTAAGAAAATATATACAAAACAAGTAAGATAACAAGCACCTCAAAAAGGCTAAATACAACACCTCAAGTGTAAGAAAGCTATCGCTGACGAACTCTCTATATCGATCTCCTCAAAAGGTATAGGTATAGTCTGACCAATCCTCTCCTATATCCTCGTTTCCCTCTGCAACAATATCTCCTGGATCTGAGCAAAAAGCTCAGTAAGAAACTTATAATACTAACAGATAGTCACTAACATGAATTTAAGACAATGCAGGTTTTAAAAGAAAATCGAGAAATCATAAACAGAAATGTAAAAGTAGTTGGTACTTGTTCTACAACATAAACCGATAACCATTCACTTACCCATACAAGTAGATATAAACTAACAACAACATCTCACATCATAATATTGCGTAGTGTAATCATCTTAGAGTGAAGAGGGTATGACTAGATGTTTCAGCTCCTAGTCGGTGAGCAAAATCGTGTTCCAACTTAACCGATGTGGAACCCCATCGTTAATTCCTGATTTCCGACCGAGCGACTGATTTATCGGTTTTTGTGAGAAGCACGCTGGCTCATGATTTGGGTTCAGGTGGACCCTTGACCATAATTTGCCGATGTAGCCGTTGTCGCGGTGGTCAGCCGTTTGACTTGTGCAGACATCTTAATGATCATTAAAATAATCCAGGAGTTGTCACGCTCCTCAAGTCTTCGCCTAATCTAGGCAGCATATAACCTCGACATTTCTAGAATCATACACGTACCTATCCAAACAAGGCTTTCCAAAAAGAGAAATAGAATAACCTAGATTTCAATAGTTTTCCTATATCATGAGAGTCCCATTCCTGTCATGAGACAGGAAAACATAATGAAAATACGGAACAAATCATTGTTTTTAGGAAAACTTCAATGATTTGCTCGTGTAGGCATTACAAATCCATTTTCGGATTACCTAAAAATATATATTATAATAGTATAAGTTTTAGTAGTAGAAAATACCTTTTTCCTACAAAAACTAACAACCATGTACATGTTGTGATCTCCCAACTAATATTATTCCGGGGAAAGCCGGTAATATAATCCGGGGAAAGCCGGGTAATCGGGGGAAAGCCCGTAATATAATCCGGGGAAAGCCGGTAATAATCCTAGCCGGGGGAAAGCCCAGCATAACATATATAGTATATATTCCGGGGGAAAGCCCGTACCTAGGGAATCACCAACACATACCCAACAACTGGGAACCTCCATCCCACACATCATCTTAAAACAACTACTTCTCCCAACATATGGAAGGAAGTAAAATATATATCTATATATTATAAGAACCCCAAAATCCGTTTGGTTTTGGAAATATGCCCATCCCTAAAGCTCGATAACGATTAAATCTCAATTCTTTTGAAATTATAGTTTATTTAACTATAAGTAAGAAAAGAATCATCCATATATTTATATATGTATATAACTCATTCATATATATATAATTATTAGAATCTAGTTATTTTAAAAATAACTATTACTGTTTTACATTACTATGTAAAACTATACTTTGGGAAAATCATTTTCACGTCAATAAGACATCACAAATAAATCATGCATGCTTTGCAAAATAATTACATTTGATTTATAAATCTAAACCCTGTCAAAAGCATTGAAAGCACTTTAATGGCTATAAGAAAGTATTTATAAGTTCCTACCTCAAATCCCGCAAGGCTCTCTTTACCGCACTAATTTCCTCCAATTAGTGTACTGGTATTAGTACACACTCCCAACTGAAAACAACACATTTAATCACTTTCAAAACTCAATTCGATACATACTAATTCTATGTAGAATAGTCTAGGCATCTAAATTCTAACCTAAACAGTCACTACGAGGGTCCAGGTCCTTATCAAATTAAATAAGGGCTTTAGGACTACAGCCCAATTTGCTCTAAATATCCTTCTCAATTAATATAGACCTCCGAATCTACAATTTAACCTAAAATAATAATTTTGGGTCTAAATCCACCTTCCCAATTATCAATTCCATCAACTAAGGGTTTGAAAGGCCTAATCAAATCTTAAACTATCAACAAAATTAACCCTAAAATTGAAAACTAAGATTAACAACATAAAATATCTAATTAAAATTAAATACGGAGCTAGGGTTTCAAATTATACCTCGATCCACAAATTAAATGGCGCCTACGATTTCCACCCGTCGGACCGTCGTCAACAAAAAAATTCTTCTTCTCTCTCCTTCTCCTCCTCTCTCTCTCTCTCCTCTCTCCTTCTCTTCCTCCTTCCCTTTCTTTCTTTCCCTTTCTCTCTCTCCTTCCCTTTCTTTCTTTCCCTTTCTCTCTCTCCTTCCCTTTCTTTCTTTCTCTCTGACGTCCCAAATCTCTCAACAGAGAGATTTCTCTTTCTCTCCTTTAAATCTAAAAAGGGCGGTGGGTTAAAAAGAAAGGTTTGATATACATAAGGGTTATGCTACGGTGTAGCTCATGCATACACCTTACGTGTATACCCTAGAATAATATATAAAATTACTCCTAAATACATCACCCAATACATACCAATACATATATATAGTATATATACACAATTAAATAATATTTAATGGTCAAAATCAAAGTCAAAATCGCGGGTACCTTCGGTACCGATCCACATCGTGTTCCGGGCCTCGATTTGGGATCAATTAGTGTCCGATTTTCGCGCATGAATAGTCAAAATTGCATAACTTTTCGAGATCTACCCAATTGTACGGTTCGATTCTTCAAATTATGCTCCGAATAAAAACTCATTATTAAATGCTAGACTTAATTATTTTGGGTCGTTACAATAGGAATGGCATCGTTTGAAGCGTTGTATGGCAGACCTTGTAAATCTCCAGTATGTTGGGCAGAAGTCGGAGAGTCGAAACTTCCAAGATCGAAAACAGTACAACAGACTACAAAAAAAATAGCCCTAAGTAGAGAGCGTATGCGAACAGCTCAGAGTCGTCAGAAAAGTTAAGCCAATCAGAGGCGTTGGGAACTTAAGTTTGAGGTAGGCGATCAAGTTCTACTGAAGGTATCACCGATGAAGGGTGTTCTTCGGTTCGGCAAGAAAGAGAAGTTATCGCCGTTGTTCGTTGGACCTTTTTCTATCCTAGAGAGAGTAGGAAAAGTGGCTTACCGGTTAGATTTACCAGACTAGTTGGCAGGAGTTCATGATGTCTTCCATGTGTCTATGCTTTGGAAGCATCTCAGAGATGAGGATCTCTCAGCCATGGTCAATTTCCACGAGTTAGAGTTGCAGCCAGGAGTAACCTATGTAGAGAAGCGTTATAGGATTCTCGACTACAAGGAGTAGAGGCTTAGGTCAAGATCAATACCTTGGGTGAAGGTACAATGGCACCACCACGATGAACGTGAGGCCACGTGGGAGAGAGAAGAGGAGATGCGCGTGAGTTACCCAGATCTTTTTGAAGAGGTATGTGCGATTTATACTAGTTAAGGGCATATGTGCGATTTATACTAGTTAAGGGCACCCTGACAGAGTTTTAGTAAGTTTGGGTTTATACTAGTTATAAATATAAACTAACCCCAAAGCCCCTTCTTATTTTGATTGACCAAGAGAGAGGGAGAGCAAAAGAGAGAGAGGATCGACCAGGGCAAGAAGCCAGAGAAACTCCAAGTTTTTCTTGAAAGTTCGATCGAAGAAGGATCGTATATGTGAGTGAAGGGGCTGAAGGCTTCAAGAACAGAGATTCATCTTCTAGTGTAGATTTAGGTTACTCATGTTGTAGTTATGTTTCCTTGATGATTGACTACATGAAAACCTAGTTTGTATGTTGTTTATATGTTGTTGAATGCGAATTACGTGAGAGAATGCATGTTATTCATGATCGTATGATGTGTACATGTTTCTAATGGTTAGAATGCACGAAAACTATGTATATGAGAGGTGTATGTGAGTATCTAATGTTTGCAGAAGAGAAAACCAAGTTTCCACGGAGTTTGATCATGAACATAACCCAAAATCACGAAGACACCCAAAGGGTATCGATACCCACTCAGAGGGTATCGATACCTGCTCATCCCCGAGCAACATATGGGGCTGGTATTGATACCCACACTGGTGAGTATCGATACTGACCTCATCTGATGCAATAGGCAAAGTTGGCATACCCATAAAGAGGGTATCGATACCGGCTGTAACTGATGCTAATTAGGTAGTTAGTATTGATACCACAGAGGGGGTATCGATACTAACTGACTATCAACTCTAAAATAGTTTGTTTTGGAGCCCTTTTGATGGTAAGCTTTTGGTTAATGAATATTATGACATATAACATGTAGGATATGGTTTATTTATGTGTTTAAAAAGCATGGAATGCATGTTTAAACTACTTGTTAATTACTTTCATGAAGATGAACACTTATGGACACAGAGAATATGTAAGAACCCTCCATAAGCTTGATATGTGCTTAAAAAACTTATTTGGCTTGTGTGCAAATATAGTTTAGATCTTGTATAGGCCTGGTCCTGTAACGCCCCGTATCCCAAAATACAAGGGACATTACCATCAGTCGACCCCGAGACTCAATTCCGGCAGAGTCTCCCCTGTAAACTGGACCTTTCGTCACCTAATAGACACAGTGCATATAATAATTTATGCAACGGAAGCAAATTTAAACAAGGATATGCACTACAAATTTGCCACCCATTTTTTTTTCTCAACTCAACTGAAATCCCAACGAAGTAGGACCAGGAGGAACCTGCAACAACTACGACATTCACATTTCTCACAAAATAAGGATATAACTGTGATAGAATATATAGTTATGTTTGTTGTTTTCTTGCCAAAATAAATATAGTGGAAGAAGATAAGGTAAGAGTTGTTTACACAAAAAAAACCAAGTGTCATAAGGCTCACAACCGAGCCATCAATAGTAGCCAAAACACCTACTGTGAACGAAGGGAGGGAAACCTACGTAAATTTCAAAACAGGAGTCCCTCGCGAAGGACCTCGTCACAGCACCGACCAGGATCCTATCTCGATCCTCAACTGTCAGCTGTAAAGCCACGAAAAT
>MVGT01001044.1:453562-468881 GCA_002174775.1 Macleaya cordata | reverse complement strand
GCCATTAGTATTTCTCAAAGAAAAATCTAGGTGTAGTTTTCCAACTATAGGGTCCTGATTCCCTAAAAATCAGGTGGCGACTCCAAATCAATCAAAATCAATACTCTCAGAGAGAGATATAAAATGTATCTCCCTCAGTCAAAAAGCACAAGAGAGTTTGCACCTCATAAGTGGTTCGACTAAAAGTGCGGGTGCTACAGGGACTCTTGAAGAGCTCCGTAATGCTGCTGAATACCTGAAGATAGAATTCGAGATGAAAGATCTCGGAAAAACGAAATTTTGCCTCGGCTTGCAAATCGAGCATAACTCAAGTGGAGTTTTAGTCCATCAAACGGCGTATACTGAGAAGATCTTAAAGCGTTTTAACATGGACAAAGCACATCCATTGAGTATTCCTATGGTTGTGAGATCTCTTGATATTGAGAAAGACCCATTCCGATGAAAGGAAGAAGATGAAGCACTACTTGGTCCTGAGGTACCATATTTGAGTGCAATCGGCGCATTAATGTACTTGGCCCAATGTACAAGACCAGATATTGCATTTGCAGTGAATCTGTTAGCTCGGTTCAGTTCTGCCCCGATAAGGAGACATTGGACGGGTGTCAAGCAGATTCTCCGATATCTCCGCGGAACTGTAGACATGGGATTATTCTATCCGAGAAATCCATCAAATGGCTCACAAATAATGGGATACACTAATGCTGGATATCTCTCCGATCCCCACAAAACTATCTCCCAATCTGGTTATGTTTTTACAAGTGGTGGTACTGCATTCTCTTGGCGATCTAACAAGCAAAGTATTCCGGCTACTTCTTCGAATCATTCGGAGATTATTGCGTTGCATGAATCCAGCAGAGAATGTGTGTAGCTCAGATCACTGATTGGACATATTAGAAGCTCTTGCGCTCTACCCTCTGTCACTGATGTTCCGACAGTCATTTTTGAAGACAATGCCGCTTGCATATCACAAGTCAGATAATGCTACATCAAAGGTGATAGAACCAAGCATATTTCGCCGAAATTATTTTATTCTCACCATCTCCAGAAGAACTGTGAGATTAATATCCGACAGATACAATCCTGTGAGAATTTTGCTGATATATTCACCAAGTCTCTGCCTACGGCGATGTTCAGAAAATTGGTTTATGGTATTGGTATGAGACGGATGTATCATCAAACGGACTGACTTGAGTGCCTGCTCTATCAGGGGGAGTATTTTGCTGCCTATTTTGTCTGACTGGACCTTATCGCGCTGTACTTTTTTTCCTTTGTCAAGGTTTTGTCCCTCTGGGTTTTCCTTGCCAAAGTTTTTAATAAGGCAGCTTATGCGAGTCCAGCACCCTTCTAGGACTTTGTACTCTTTTCCTTAGCTCAGGTTTTGTCCCTTTGGATTTTTCCTGGCAAGGTTTTTAACGAGGCAATTATCTTAGAATGGTGGACATCCAAGGGGGAGTGTTATAGCACGCGTGGCCTAGGTGGCTGTTCCACCATGCCATGCATGCTAGTTATAGCATGCGTAGCCTAGGTGGCTGTTCCACCATGCCATGCACTTGACACCTCTTTGGTAGGTGTCAAGTCTCGGCTTTAAGTTACCATGCAGGTCCTCTTGATCTCTCAGTCCCTCCATATATATATGTTAGTTGTACGAAATTACGAGGCATCATAACAGAGAGTCTTTCAGCTTGTATATTTAATATATGGTTATGAGAAATAAGATGTGGTATGTAGTTATGTAACAGAGAGTTAAGATATAAGAAATATCATATATCCTATTTCTCTAATATCTATATTATAACAGTAAATAGGATGTGAATATTTTTCGTGTTTTAGGGGTTTCGTAGAATCTCCAACTGCTTCTCTAATTTGTTTTTTGTTTTTATTATGACTGGGCTGAAATGGGCCGGTGGATTTTACATGTACAGTTCAAAAAAAGAAGAAAAAAATGTATTTTTTAAATTCGAAGTAGTTAAAATTTTGAATATTAAGCTTTACAAATATTAAAATGAATACATAATGAGAGCGGATATATGACCCCCTCTATATGGCCCAATATTGGCCCCTCAATCTGCACCGTTCGTTTTGACATAGGTGTACGCTCAGATGACGCTGACGTGGCAACCCATTTGACCAACTTTAGTTGGCTAAACGACTTGCTTGGCTTGGCTAAAAAACCCCCACTTCATTTAATGCACGTCCAATCAAGGTTTCGCTCTTCCACACTCAACCTTCTTCTCTCTTTTCAATTCTATTCACCAGAGCTGTCTTCCCCCAAAAGCACCGAGAGAGAAGAGAAGAAATACTTCCGGCGAAACTTCTGGTCATATCTAAAATTTTCGGCAAAACTTCTGGTCAGATCTAAAAATTTCTAATCTGAGAAAGAGAGGGAGATAAGAAAAAAGAGTGTGAGAAGCATGCGAAAAATCGAAAGTGATTGAGGGAGAGAAGAAGTGGCATATCTGATCTGGTTTTTTTTTTTTTTTTCTGAACAAATTGGCACTGATTAAATTTAGGTTATAGTTTTACGGTTTTAAACCGAGAAAAAGTTGATGGTTTTAAAAGTGGTTTTGGTGATTAGTCCACCATAGTTTTGGTGGTAGTTTGATTTTTTAAAATTGGTTTTGATTCCTGGTTTTGGGGTCATGGTTTTAGAAAAAAAAAATTCAGTTTAAAATTATATAAGTATAATAATATCTTTTTGTTGTTCATTTTGAGATTGGCACTGGCAATCCATTCAGAGTTCATGGCGAACTGTTAAAGGTTTTAGAGGGGGAAGGCCAACTCCGGTGAACTGGTTTGAAGAAGGAGAAGAAGGTTTGGTTCAAATTTGGAAAAAAAAAAGATTTAGGGTTACAGAAAAAATAAATCAAGAAAAAGTGAAAGGGAGAGGGAAAAAAGTGAAAAGGAGAGAGGGAAAAGAAATACAACGATTCGGCAACGAAAAAATCTCGTCGGCGGTGAGAATTTCTTCACATAACTCAGATCTAACCCATCTCTCTGTTAGCTTTGGGTTTGGTTCATTTTGGGTGGGTAGAGGAGCTACGGTGAGTTGATAGAGAAGAAAGAGATAAGAAGGTTTTGTGGGAGACAGCAGTCTGATTTGATATGACTTGTTTGTAATTTTCGAGGCGGCCAAGCCAAATAAGCCGTTTAGCTGACTAGAAAGGATATTATGAATTGCCATGTCAGCGATAAATCCAAGCGTACACCTATCCCAAAACGAATGGTGCAGATTGAGGGGCTAATATTGGGCCATATAGAGGGGGTCATATATCCGCTCTCATACATAATACTATTAGATTTTGACTCTTTTCTGTAGGGTTCTGTAAGTATAACATTATTCTATTAAAATATTGGGAGATTGAAGCCAACATATAATCTGCGTTAATATCGATAAACTATCTGGATCCATATCTGTTACCAGAAATCAAGATTCCTACTACTTCTATTAATTTTGTATTGTATTGTATCAGACCAGAATTCTGACGTTTCTTTTTTTAGTTAATCATTTTTTATACTCTTAGTATTAGGTGGTGTTTGATTAAGTGGGGAACAATTTTATTTGAACAAATTTTTGTAGAAAAATCAGTGGTTGAGAAAGTAAGCGATACACATCCGTGTAGCTATATAGCTTTTTTAACCCTTGATTTTCACATATCAAAGGCATAAATGAGGGTCAAATTTTAAATAAAATTTTGGGGTTGGAGGTGAACTCTTGATAACGAGACCCTTATGCTAGTTAAGATCTAAACGATCAGATGATCAATCCCATCCCATGCAATATATGTGCAAGTCACAACCAATCTAATCCAATCCGATCCAATCTAGTTCGCAAATCATTGCAAATTATCAAATTAATGAAGAAATTTATCTACGTCATTAGATGTACGTTTCTTTTTAATTGTAGAAGTCGATCGACAGCACGTGATTGTACTACATTAGGTGCATCATCAGGACTGGAGGAGCCACATGCCATGTGCTTATCCTTCCACGTCAAAGAAAGAACAAATACACGAGATATTTTGAAAACAGAAAAAAATAGTACTTACATATATACAATTCTGTAACTGATATAATTTCTGGGCACATAGAATATATATCGAGAGAAGTGGGAATAGAATATTCGTACTAATTTTACTCTGTTACATATAGGGTCTCTCTATATTATATCTCAATATATAAATTTATCGTACAAAACTAACTGTCTTTTTGTAAGCTTACTAATTCGTACAAGACTTGGTTCTTGTTTTTTTCACTGACTTACAAAACTATACGACCAACATATATATATAACATAAGCCTGCATGTGTAGGGATAAGGTGTTAAGACACCTACATCATGGGTGGCACTAGGGGTGTAAACGGTAGCTTATCGGATTGAATATGGCCATATCCGAATTCGAATCCGAAATTTTTATTTCATATCCGAATCCGATTCGATATCCGACGGATGTCTAAATGTAGTGACCGAATTCGAATCCGATAAGGTTTTCGGATATCGGATAATATCCGATTCCACCGATTAGAAAAATAAGAAGGATGAATGGAAAAGAAATGGCTTCTTTATCTCTTCAAATTACAAAAAATAAATAAATAAATTCGTCTCTCTCTATATATATATGTGTGTATGTATATATTAAAACTAAAATTAATCTATACAGAAAAAATTGTAAAAACAAACAAAACTTACATATTTATGTACATGGAGAATTGTAGTACAGAAAAAAGAAAAAAATTGCAAAAACAAACAAAATTTACAGATTTATAAACATTGTTCCTACCATCAGATGATTTTCTACAATTTTTCCAATTTTCCTTCCCTCTCTAAGCAGATCTGAGCGGTGATAAGACAAATCTAGAAGCAGTGAGAAATAGATCTGAGCGGTGAGAATATATATGAGCGTGAGAAGTAGATCTGATGTTGCAGGGATTCAACTGTCTTTGGAAGCCTTGAATCCATCTCCTGGAATAAAGAGAGAAAGGGAGTGAGAGATTTCTACCTGGATATTATGTTGGCTATGGATACTTGTTGGAGGCGATGATGTGATGAATCTGCCGCCAAAGAGTTATCTTTAGGGTTTGGAGTTTTTGGAAGAAGAGTTAAAATCAGAGACAAAATAATTTAGGAAAGGGTTTTAACTTTTATTAAACATGGGTTTGATTCGATGTATCTCATAAGAATAACATTAACACTTAGGTAAAGTGATTTAGACTTTTTTTGTTGTATAACAGGTGCATCATATTATATGTATACAAGAGTTATCGGATTCGGATATTATCGGATAAAAAAACTCTACATCCGAATTCGTATCCGAAAAAGTAATTATCCGAAAAACAGTATCCAAATCCGAACCGATATCCGAAAATTTCGGATAATTTTTAAAATTTTAAATACGGATTCGAATCGAATACGGATTTTCGAATATCCATTGACAGCCCTAGGTGGCACGCAGATGCATGGTGGGCAGCCACCAAAGCACCTGCGTGCTATAACAGTAACAAAGGAATCATCAAGAATAATCAAAAAGAAATAATTAAAGAATCGAATAATATAATATTATGTATAAAATCAGTCCGAGATCGATGAGATGGCCATGAAAGCATGATATCTATGAAGATTGTTTCGGGTGTACGTATGTTTCCATTCGTCTCTACTTGGATATGAGTCACCAAAGCAAAAATGGTTCTAAGACATTATTGCCCACGTGCCCCTTCCCTTCTACTGAGTCAGCTATAGTTCTCACTTTTACATACACAAAATATTCATTTTATCGTGAGATCCACAATTTCACATTTCTCTTGGTAAATTGTTCATCCTCAATATATACTATGCTATATTGATATTACTCTTATAACAACAAGCTCTCTGTGTTTTTCATGTTACACTTGTTTCTTAGACTGATTTTTTGCATAAAAAATAACTTATGTATAGAAATGATCTAATCATCATTTACATTGGTGTTGGCCCCAATAGCGGGTGCTTCTACAGTATAGGAACAATATTTTGGTAAGATAGATGGAAGAAGATTATTTTTGAGGACAGATCTGGGAAAGTGTACTACCGTTAGTGTATTTTTATGAGTGAAGTTATATAACGCTCTTTTTATAGCCCCGCTTATATAACTCCTTATATGTGGAACCCACATACAATACATTCAGGGACTGATTATTGGAGAGAATGTTCTCCTCATTATGTATATCATCATATTAAAAAATCAGTTCATTCTAAAACTTCTAACTCCCTTAAATTCGCCCTTAAAAATTTGATAAGTTTTAAACTTTTATTTTGACCGTTGATTTACAGGGACAGATTTATAAAGTTAGAAGTTTTAGAACCGGTTGATTTCAGGTGAGTATATTCTCCTCACCATGTAGATCATCTTCTCCAAAAATTAACCCCTTGATGCATTTCATGTGGACCCTACAAGGTGGAGGGATTATTATTGGGCTATTTAAGGGGGGTTATATAACCTCACTCTATTTTTATTGCTTTCGTTTTTTGGGGTTGGGGTCCACTGTTCCCCTCGCTCGCTTTTCCAAAAAAAAGATAGATGGAAGAACATGGGCGCAACTTAAAACCAAGCCCCTGAAAAAAAAAAGAAAAAAAAAACGAGCCCCTTATAATATAGTTGAGATGTTACATATGAGTCACTAAGGGCAAGTGCCATGAGAAATCTTTAAGGTAGAAGTTTGGGGTAGGGTTTAAGGTATTGAGGGAGAGCAAGTACCATAGAGAAAAGACGCAGGGGAGGCACAATCTGTGCCATATGACATAGATTCTACCTAAAATAAAACACTTCAAAACCCATTGCTCCCGCATCGAAATATGAACAGCACAAATGTGCCTCACGGCACAATCTCTGCCTCCTCCCTCAAACCTCTTGCTCCCGCCCTAAATCTAGGACCGGAGGGAGGGGTTTGGATGTTTGGGGTGCCCATGGTATTTACTCTAACCTCAAAAAATATTTTTTTTGCTTGTTTAATTAAGGTGTCCATAACATTTGCCCTAAGACAACAACCTTTGACGATTGAAGAAACAACCAGCTAAGGTGGCGGCCATGGTTGGTAGGGGCACCACCTTTATTGTTTCATGAAATTCGAATTTAACCCCAATTTTATAGGATAACGTTTCATCAAACTAATTTTTTTCTTGAAGGGGCCATCAAACTAATTTTGATTTTTTAAGTTTAGCCATGCTAACAATATACGCTAAAAGTATGTAAATTGGATTAAATTTTAAATGTTATATAGGTGGCAGCATGTGGCTGTCCCACCATACGAGTCATAACTGTAAGGTGGCATTTCTTGCCACCACAGTATATGCCTGTAGGGCATGCATCCTACCCCCTCGTTTACATACCTATATATATGTAATGGTTCTTGTTTTGTTGTAGAGTAACAAGACAGATATTGTACGAAGTTAAGTGAGATATATGAAGTTATGAGAGTTGTATAAAGTTGTATCAAAGAGTTAAGTTTATATATATAAGAGATATCCTCTTCTCTCTCACTTCTTGTACTTACACCTTGTATGTATCTTGTGTGCCTTGAAATTATAACATTAAAAAATTTGTTACCTGAGGTGAAAGTGAAGACACAACTGGGTATTGAATTTTTGTTTTTTCTCGTGACCCTTTACTGAATTTGATACTAGACAAATAATCCTTGTTTTCTTATATTTTGATATTCCATATATATATTTGCACTAGTCTTGTGTGGCCTTTTCAGAAATTAATTTTTTAAGTATTTTGTTCTTTAGAAATTTTTTTATTTAGTGTTATAAATATTTTTTTTTATATATTGGGTCAAGTGCTTATAATGTAGATTTTTTTAAACCACACCTAAGAGGCAAGCAGTGGCGGAGCCAAAAATTTCTTCTGGGTGGGGCACTCAGAGAAGCTAATAATTTTTTTAAAATCACCATTAACTAATAAAATACTTAACTATTCTTTTATCATGTTTCTCTACTTAATAAATTAATAACAATAATATTGTTTAACTAGTAATGTATTTAAAATTTCATAAGATAAAAAATTAGATCATACCAGATTTTTTGTGGGACCTACATTGAGATGATCCAAAATGAGGATGATCACCTCACTTTGTAGATATCCAAAAAGAAATCACTCTATTCTAAAACTTGTCATCCCATTAAAATTTGGTTTAAAGTTTACGATTAAAATTGACGGTTTTTAAAGCACCCAATTTTTTTGGGTTTAAAGTTTTCAAATGATGTGATTTCCAGTGAGGAACATCTACTTACCATGTGGGTCACACACGAAGCTTGCTCGAAAATTGTATATAAAAAAGAAAAATAAAATTTAAAACTAAATTTAAATATTATTTATAAATGAAGCTAAGTTCAAACATTAATTAGTTAAAAAATGAAGGAATCCAATCAAAATAACAGTCTCCTGTAATACTTTTATTTGATGCTATGAATGCTGATCTCAAGAATGTAATTGCTTTATATATCTTAAGAAAAAAAATCAAAAGAAATTAAATCTCCTCGTGTTTATAAAGATAGCTAGATTATCTCGTATATATATATATATAAAATAATTACTACCAAAACTTTATTGAATATGAAATTGTTGTTTAGGATTAACATATAGTTGTTGACGAGGGAGTGGTCAAAGAATTGAATTTGGCTTTTATTTAATATGTGTGACCGGGTGGGCACCTAAGATATGTGTTAAGAAGTAAATATAAGTTTCCAATTTTTTGGGTGGGGCACGTGGCCCACCCAAATGATAGGTGGCTCCGCCCCTGGAGGCAAGGATTATGTTAATCGAAGGTTTCATCTTTATAATATACAAATCTTGTGTGGCCCGTTCAATGAACGAGAACTTTTTATAAAAGATTTTATTTAAATTTTAAAAATCAATTTGGCTGAAAATAAATATTTTTTTTTATATATTGAGTCATGTGTTTATAACATGAGGATCAATTTGAATGGAAATATACATTTTTTTTTCTATATATTGGATTATGTGTTTATAATGTGGATTTTTTTAACGAGAGGGTTGCGTTAACCCAATGGCAAGAAATTGCTTGGGCGCAGTGGTAATTAGATGGACATTATCTCGTTCAGAAAAAAAACCATCGTCGGACCAGCTAGATCGCCAATTGTAAAACCAGAAACCACGTAGCAAAATCGGTTTTAGATTTGCAAAACCGGCCACTTGCTTCAAAATCGGTTTTAGATTATGTGTTTATAATGTGGATCAATTGAAATATGAGTAGTAGTAATTTGAGCAAAGTATGTATGGCAGCGACATCTGTTGTCATAGTTCAATGCCACACCGATCAAAGCTTCAAATGGAACTTTGGCCTGAGATCTCTTCAACTCAGTAAGAACAGATTCTACTCCGGCAGGAATTCGAACGGAGTAATTAATGGATCAGTAAGTAGCGGTAATGGAGGAGTTGAGGAGATCAAGCGAAAACAGGCGGATGATTCACTACAGACTGTTATGTACTTGAGTTGCTGGGGACAGAGCTAGCTAATTAACCATCATTTTCAATCTATCTGATAATGTGGCCGGAGATCGTAAGTTTTCCGGCAATAGGTAGAACCTAAGGAATCCATTGGAAACTGACGTGTACTTTCTGCGGTGGAATTCCGATCACAGGTGATCAACGCTTATTGCAGGAGTTCAGTTACAGGTATTGACACGTGGCAACTGGCCGTTTGGAGAAAGGAGAGATGTACATGATTGGATGTAAAATTGTAAATAGTAAAGAAGCAGGAAGATTTGGTTGCTCTGCTGCATGTAAATTAAGAGATGTAAATAGTAATTTAAGAACTAGGGAAGATTTGATGACTATATATTTATGGATGTTGAATAATGATCTAATTTTCAGATATAGATAATGTGATGAATCAGATTAATTTGAGCAATAGATTTATAGTCTGTTGGGACAAGGAATTTGGGGGAGGGATTTTGTGGGGACCTGTGATTTGGTGGAAAAATCATGTTATATTTTTTCTCAAAATCCCTGATCCCCACAAAATCCCTCCCTAAAATCCCTTGTTCAAACAGACTATTAACTCTGTTTTAGTTCATTAGGTTTTAAAAGTAACGCTAACAGCTGAACAGATACCACTTTTTTGATGACAATTAAAAATCACATAATTTAGCACCTTAGAACATCCCAATAGTCCATGGGCAAATTGTATTGTCTTAGGGCATTTTTCTAAAAAAATTGAATTTTGCAATAGTAGTAGAGTTTGCAAAATTTGCAAATATTAAAAAGAAAAATTTTAAAAAAATAAAAAAAGGTTGGACGAAGGTCTAGAGGCCACTCATGGCTTGGGAAATTTATTTTTGAGTTAGGTATGGTGCAAGGAGACTGCTCAACGTTAGGCGGCCTGTCAGATGCCTGTTTCATGCATTTTTTAAGACTATTGTGGATGCTCTAATAGTCATTCATTAAACCCCACATTATTAGCTGCCACACTTACATTAATTGCAAATGTAGTAAAAAAGTGGTTTATGTAACATTACTCTATTATTGGATATATATGAACTACATTATATGACAACATGATGATGTGATAGTTGATGCGCGCAAGTGTAAATCAGGAAAGATGCAAGTATTTCTTTTACTTGTGTGATTCATGAAGAGACAATATTATTAATTCTGTAACGATAATTCGACTAATTGAAGGTCATGATTCAATTTTATCTGTATAGTTTGTGAAAACTAACCATTTTGGTTCTTGAATTAGAAGGTCACCTATTGTAATGTAATTAAGGTGGTGCATGTGATGCCAGTCCCTTCCCCTACTGATCATTTTAAAGAATATGCCCACTGATATGCTCTCTGATCATCACAATTTTTACAAAGTTAATCAAGGCGCGCATATAGACAATATATAGGAGCTTCTTCATTTGTTTTTTTTTTTTTTTTTTTGTGTTTTTTGAAAACGTTGAAAATAGGAATAAATTCAATCCCAAGTTTTAACTACTCTAAAATACAATAAAATGTTTTAAAAGAAAATAAAAGAAAAGAAAAAAAACAGAAGAAATATATGAATACAATCAGTGTAACTCCCTCCTCATCACCCCAACACAGAGAAATATAGATCAAACCCAAAGCCAATCTCAAAAAATAGAATGCAATAACATTCGAAACACGTCGAGTCCTTCCTGTTAATTAGTCTCTCAAAGGTTGTCCGGCAGCAGGAAGTTCTGGGCACCAAAAGTCTGTAAGGAGCTGTTTTGAACAAAGACGGCGACACCGCACTTGCTGCTGTTGAAGCCTTCCCATAGTGTGAAGTTAACTGTGCCAGATATGGTTTTCTTGGCAGATATGTCTTTGACTGTGCACAGCTTCTCGAATTTCCGGACAACGAAGTCGTTTGAGAGAACACGGCCTTTGTTCTCACCTTTAGGGCAGTCGGTCACCAGTCCATTCTCGTAGAGAGCCACCATTACGTCGGCACCACGACTGTCGACCTTTGTCCTTAGAGCTCCTGTTAGGGAAACCTGTAAGGAGTCTGGTGAAGGCCTCTGGAATGTTGCCTGTACAGATATGGAGAAAGAGTAAGACTGAGAGTGAGAGAAAGGCAAATTGGCCAGGCCTGGGCTTCTTGTTGCCCCGTCTATGATAAACCCTAACACAGCGGTTATTTGCTCTTAGGTTTCTTAAATCTGAAGTTGGAAATAAACTGATCACCTCTGCTGGCCTGGTTCTTTGCCTTTTAGGTGCCAATATCCAGTCTTTGTCTAAAGTTCATTATTAAGTTATGGACAAGACCAGCCCAGTCGAATTTAGGCCCTGTTTTAGGGCTGGCTTCGGAGTTCGGACTATTAGGGGTAGGAAGCCCATCCCAGATCCATATAAATATAATATATTATATTTTCTCTACAAACTTGAATTTTGGGAAAAATTTGTTCTTTAACATGATATCGGAGCCGACAATAAAAAAAGTCAAGAAAAAAAAAACCTCACGTTAGAGCTGAAGGGGAATATTAGGGACAATAAGCCGACTCTAAATCTGCACAAATATGATATTGACAACTCTCTACAAACTCAATGTAGATGTTTGTCTTCTAACAATAATTTCAGGAACCACAGAGATGCGCCCTTCAACGTTCGAATCAAATTGGGAAGTGACAATAAGTTTATGGGTCTGGGCCTAGGTAAAAATTAGATGGGCGTGGACTTAGGGTTGTACCATTGGCTTGAAAAAACTACATTATAAACATAAATTTTAATTCTAATAATAGATAATAGATTGGGCCATATGTTTATAATGTAGGTTTTTTTGAACCACACCTAAGAGAAAGAGTTGTGTTAACCCAAGGCTTCTCCTATAGTATATTACTAGCCCATATATCCCGTGCAAGGCACGGGGATTCTTTTTAAAAAAAAATTGAATTTTTTTATTAGATAATTAGAAAATTTAGTTGTTTTAGAATTTAAATTTATGTTTATAATGTAGGTTTTTTTAACCCACACCTAAGAGAAAGGGTTTTGTTAATCTAATGATAGATAATAGATTGTGCCAAATATTTATAATGTAGATTTTTTTAACCTACACTTAAGAGAGAAAATTTTGTTAATCCAAAACACTTGTGTTTTCGGTACAGGGCCCCCACCTTTAGGGGGGCATATTTTCTGTTTGCCCAATTTTAAACATGTATTGGACTTGATCTAAACCGAAGTTATTAATAAAGCCATTCTCACTGTGGGATTAAACTAGGTATAGGCACAAGGTGCAGGATTGACAACTGACCTAATTCAATCTGTTTATTTGTTCGCATCTAATTTTGGTCGGAAAAAAATGGTCGGAAAAGAAAAATAGCTGTTTTTTTTTCGCAGTTGGGTTGTCAATTGTTGGATTTAGGTGAAGGGGTACACCGTACACCTGACCTAAAAAAAATTGCTAACCAAATCTAACTAAAAGTTATTCCTTCCAGACTCTACAAGTTATTAGTTGTCAAATGTCACCCCCACTTAGGTTCTTCGTGCTCACAACTCACCTTATTAAAAGCATTTTAAAAAAATTTAAGACTAGATTACCAAATTAAAAGTAAATACAAATTCATCACAAAAAAGAAAAAAAGAAAAGTAAAAGCAAACTATACAACAGGTTTTTGTTTCTAATTTTTCTAACTCTTAAATGTAGTCATCTAAAATCAGATTATAAGAAAAAAAATTAACTAAAATTGAAACACGAAAATTTCTTGATTGTCACCTGCAAAATTTTCCCACTACAACATTTTTTATATTTTTTGGATGCTATTTTTATCAAATATTTTTTAGATGTTATTTTTACGAGATTAATAACTTAATACTAAGAAAAATATAAATGAAATCCTAACTATAATCAATAGCACATTACCAACTAAGATTATGACAATCATTAAACCAACTAGAAAAAAGTTTATGACGATCATTAATTCTCGAGGTTTACATTACACAAATCTCGAGAATCACCTAACCATCAATCAAAGATTCAGATGTTTTGGCTGGCCAAATTTTTAAGGATCCTCCTTATTGGGTTTGGAATTATATATGATTTTGTATTCAATTTAGAGATGAGCAGAAGTTTTGGCTAGGGTTAAAAATTCAATGGACGTACCTGGAAAGTCGGGGCAGGACATCGAGCGGCAGATCTGATGTGAGAGAAAACAGCATCTTGATCTGTACCCACACATTGGGTTGTACCCTGAATCACCACCTGTGGTGTGAACATGGTGTCCAGCTTCAAAGCTTCAATATAAGCCTTCTGCCTTACGGTCCATTGGCTCGACCCGAATGGGTCCTTCCAACCCATATAATCCCAGTAATCCACGTGGAACGCCAATAATATCACCGGCACTTCCAAATCCTCACCGAAATCCCCTCTCCCCAGCCTCGACAAAAATAGCTCTGCCTCCGGCGAGGTAGCACAACCTTGGGACGAGAACAATTCCACCACCACGGCTCCGCCTCTTCGCTGCTCCTCCGTCATCTGGTCGGTTGTCGCATTGTCTAGCGATGGGTCCTTTGATTTAGAGCCTCGCCCGAAACATGAAAACAGACGGGGAGCCATCCCGTCTGGCCGGAAAGCAGTGGTAGTGGATCAGATCACCAAGACAGAGAGAAAAAGAGGGAGAGGAATAGTAGTATTGATTTAGAGAGAGAGAGAGAGAGAAATGAAGGAGAATTTTGTTTTGTGGTTAGGGGTTGGGGGTGGTGGAGGAGAGAGAAAGGTGGCGAAGCAGACGCCAGACCAGCTCTTCTTTAAATTAAAATGGCTTATTTTTAATATTTCTTTGGTCGGTCTCTTACTCTCTTGTGTTTTGAGCCGTAAACTAATATTTGATTTGTGTGGTGGATGGTGGGACAGAATTTTTCTTTTTTTCTAATTTGCACCGACTGTTGGGTAGCGTTTCTGACTTGGCCTCCTTGTGAAGTAAAATGTTTGTGTTTTAGGTGGATGGGCGGTCACTGATGAGAACGTAACTATTGTAAAGGACATGATACCTCTTGGAAAAAGATTGATGCTATGTAAAGGTTTATGTTTGGTTAAGATATATGATCTTGAAAATTAAATTTGTTTAAAGTTACATCATTTTAAAACTTAATACAGTATATATTGTATAGAACGAACTTTTTTTAGAAGGTCTACGCCTTGAGTAAAAAAAATTACTTGAAATTGTGTAGAGTTCAAATTTACGGTGAATTATAGATTTTCGTGTGGACCATACAATTCAAATTACCCCACAGGTGGTCTTACAATTTAAAGAAGATACCACCCACCACAATTCAATAAGAAGATAGATTAATTCTATGAAATTTTACAGAAACTGTTTAATGTCAAAAAAAAAAAAAAAAACATTCTCTTTTTTACCAAGATGATCTGGTTATCTTCTATATCTATGTATGATTCTTCCAATTATGTATATCGGAGTTTACAATGACCATTTTATGGGAGTAATGCTAAGACTTTGACCACGAGTCTTGACAAAAATGGATTCAAGTCTCGTGAAAAGAACATCCTCACAAAGTCAATCTATTTTAGAAGTTGTAACTCCATCAAAAGTTAATTATAAATCAACTATGAGAAATTTTTTCGAGGAGGTTATAAATTTTAGAATGAGTTAGTCATAGTGAAGATGATCTACTTGGTAAAGTAAAAAAAAAAGTCTACTTATGGTTTGTTTGGATGGGGGATTCCAAGGTAGGGATTCAGTGGGGACCAGGGATTCATGTTTCCCTGGTCTGTTTGGCTGCCAAGAATCCCTGGAAACTTGTTTCCCAGGGAAACATGTTTTCCAGCAAATCCATGTTTTGGAGTCCCACCTCCCCCCTTAGAATTTGCTG
>MVGT01001044.1:435462-448878 GCA_002174775.1 Macleaya cordata | reverse complement strand
GAGAGAGAGAGAGAGAGAGAGGAACTAATGACTAAAATCCTGCAAACATAAGAAACTAAAAAAAATAGGCTAGTTGAGCAGATGCAGATCTGATGCCAAGAAGTGCAGATCTGTCACAGATCTGAGATTTCTTCTTCTCCGATCTTGTTTCAATTTATTTTATTTTTTTTAAATGGGTTGTTCAGGAGGAAATGATGATGAACAAATGGCTTACTGTAAGTGTCTGCGCACATGATTGAGAGAGAGAGTATGCAGGCTGCTCAGTTCTGAAATCGATCCCCTAATTTATTTCAGCAGGAATTCCCTCAAACGATTCTCCCATGAAGAGGCTTAATCTAAGCAACTTTTCCTTCTTTTCCTAACACTACAAGTAAATTAATAATACTTTCTCCCTCAACTTTTTCTTCTTTTCCTCAAATTTTTCTTCTTCTCCAATCAGATGTTCTCTTCTCCCCCTAATCTAGTTTCCAGAAAAAGAAAGAAAAAAAAACTCAAAGAAAAAAGCGAGGACGAAAGGATCTGAAAAAAAAAAACAATTAAGTTACACTTTGGCGGGTTGGCGGGTAATCCGCGGATTTGGCGGGTTGACCCGTTTTTTCAACGGATACAAAAGTGCCAACCCTAACCCTATCCGTTTAACTTGCGGATAGGGTTCGGATAGGGTCAGGCGGGTCGGATTAGGGTAGGGTTGGCGGGTCGCGGGTCATTTTGCCAGCTCTAAGTTTAAACATGTTCATGCATCAAACTGATGATTGAAACTTGCGTCCACTCGACAAAATACCAATTTAGGGTATTAGAAAAATGTTCATCTACAATATACAAAGAAGATACCTATTACAATTACAAAATAACCTTTTTACTAAACAAATTTGAAAATTCTTGTTTTGACTGAGATCCGAGTAAGGATTATTGTGGAATATTTGATGAAGGTCATCTCGAATCGAGCTGGTGAATTCAGCGATTCTTGAAGGACTGTCACCTCTTTCAGGGAAAGGTCTTGCAAGATGAAAGGTAAGTGGACGAAGAAAAGGAATGGAATATCCTTGGGGAGAGAGAGAGTGAGAGAGAGTCCAGCCTTGTTTTTCTGCCTCCCCTGGGCCTTCCCCTTTGCGGGTATTTATAGCCTTACCTTCTTGGGGTATCCTGGGGGCCTTTCCCTTTTTGACCTCCTTCTGTCCCTTCCTCTTCTAGGAAAGAGACGAGATTTGAGGATGTTCTTGACACGTGACCAGCGGACCACTTCGTCAGGTGTCAGGGTAGTTTTCCCTGGCAGGGATCCTCATGATTGGTACGAGAGGTACCCTAACGGTATCGCTCAAACTCTCTCCTGGTGTCTCTTTCTCTCGTGAGGACTGTCCTGGCGGGGAGGGGCGCCCTGGGAGATGGCACCTTGCTGTAGTGGCGCCTTTCCTCCGGGTGATGGCGCTCTAGCGCCCTCCCCAAGTGTCCTTCCTTTTCGTGCCCTCCAATCCTTTCCATCTCGATCGAACCCCCCCTAAAATGAAGTGAGACCCTTGTGTGATTCTTCACCTTAATAGGCGAAGCGTCTGTGGTGGTATTGTTCTCGTGGCGGCTACATGGCGCCCTCGTGGGTGGCACCGTCCAGAAGACTGCTAATACAATTCTTAAAAGACATTCTCTAATAAAATAAAAGAAAATAGGAAAATTCCCCTTCTATGAAAATGTGAACTCCCAAAGCACAAGTCTAACATAAAGAAAACAACATATGTGCATGATCCCTCCTATTGAATAAAAAACTAAAGGTTAAGGCAAAATTACCCTTAATGACAAAAGAGTGCTATTGCACCCCATTTAGAACACCTCCATTGCATCACATTTAGAACATCTCCATTGCACCCCATCAAATGGGATTCGCATAAACATGATATCTAAACTTGATTTGAAGATGTTCTCGCCACCACTTAGATCATATTTTATTACTTCTAATCATATCAAAAATTTGTTACAGATCAACCCTTCCATCATGCTTTTTCTTATATGGGGGGTGCACAAACCCTCGTGAAAATAATAAAATTTTTGTACAATAAATTAGGTGAAGTGAAAAAACATAAAAAAATAAAAAAAAAACGCAGCCATACAAATTTAGGTCCGGTTGAGCTGCACAGCATATCCCCTCTAATTACTAAATTAGTTGGATCTGTATATGGATCTGTATATTTACTGACCAATTAATCTTCAAACTATACATCGGAGCGTCTAAAATAGCCGTTCATCATCCAACGAACAGGATCAACCAAACCCCCTAACGTCTGTTTCTTTCCCCAACGGTCGAAAATCTCATAATACACAAAACCTTCCCCGTAGATTACTCAATCTATCCACTCTTTCCTTTCTCTACCAGCTTCAAGAAATCCCGAACACAAGACTAAAGAACACAAATAATTCATCTTCTCTCTTTCTCACTCTAGATTTTGCTCTAAAGAAGCTTCAATCTGCCTCAGATTTTCTTCTCAAATCTTCTTTACCCTTTACAATGAGTGTTCTTCAATACCCAGAAGCAATGAACGCTCCAGATCTTCAGATATAGATCAATGTTGCTTTTGACGATGGAGATACAGACGAATCGGCCGCCATTAAAGCTTCTTCTTGGTGTCCTCTGCAATCCATACTCGTCAATCAATCCAAAACCCTCGATTTGGATTCTTGGAAAGAAAACAAATCCCCTGTTCCTTTGAAATCTCCGTTACCCATCAAGCCGGCAAATTCCCAAGGGAAGCCATTAAAACTCCTTTTTAAACAGGGGCTTCTTTCTCCCTCTTTAACAACTTCCATGAATGTAAATGAAGCCAATCGTGATGACAGTAAGATTGATACAGAAATTGAAGAAATCGAAATGGAGATCAATCGATTAGCATCAAAACTAGAAGCACTTCGCCTTGAGAAGGCAGAGCAAAACTTGAAAACCACCGAGAAGGCAGAGCAGAACTTGAAGACCACTGAGAAGGAGAAAATCCAGAAAAAGATCGGAGGAAATTTGGCAGCAAACCCTAATTCGAAAATCCAGCGTAGAGGAGTCAGTTTGGGGCCAACAGAAATCATTGCAAGTGTCAGATCCCGACCACCAATGAAACCGGAAATTACCCCAATAAAATCAACACAGTCTCGCCGGAAATCTTGCTTTTTTAAGCTTCAAGAAATCAATGAAGAGAAGGTAACAAAAGAAAGGGGAGGAAGAAGTTTGAGTTTAAGTCCGACATCACGCCGTTCTGTTTCAAAGACCCAATCTTCCAGACAAGGATTTACCACCGTTGGATCAAAGAAATCAGTAAAGAAAGATGAGGGTGTTCTTTCAAGTATTCAACCAAAGAAGCTTTTCAAAGATGGAGAAAAATCTGTTGGGGCCAAGAAACCAATTAATAAAAATGGAAGGGTTGTGGCAAGTCGTTACAATCAAATTCCTTCACAGTCTACCGGAATTCAAAAACAAACAGATCACCGAAAGAGGTCGTTCCCGGAAAATGATAGAAAAACTGCTTCTTTAGTTGGAAAGTCACCTGGGTTTCCGCAGGAATGCGGCCGGAGTAATGTAACCGAGGGTCGGGTGAAAAAACGGTGGGAAATTCCGAGTAATGTTTTGGTGGATAGTCCTTCGATGTCAATTTCAAAAATGGCGGATTTGCTTCCGAAGATTAAGACTATTCGATGCACAGAAGAATATAGTCCCCGGGACTCTGGACCTGCTAAGAGAGCTGCAGAGCTAATTGCAAAGAAATCATATTTTGGTGCTGAGTCAATTGAGTTGGAGAATTCAGTTTGTCAAGCTTTGGACTTTGAAGAAGAATAGATTGGAAGGGAGAAGGTTTTATTTTAGTTGTTTTTTTAAGTGATTTTTCAAATTTAGATTGAACCCTCAATTTGAATGCTTAGATATGGTGAAGAAGAAGCTTGCTTTGCTTCTTCTTTGTATGGGTTTTAAGTTTCTTTTACTGTTCTTTGTCTACTTCTTTTATTTCTCTAATCTCTGTCATAAAAATGGGAAAACTTTCTCTTGCTTCCAAACTGTACGTTTAATGATTTAATCTTCAATGGAAGGTTACATTACAGGTCTAAGTATGTTTCTGAAAAGAACAATGTGATCAGCCTCTTCAAATGCTATAATATTGCAGGTAATCTGGATTCTGGCCTTTTCCGTGTGTAGAAGAATATGATCACTTTGATCAGATGATGTAAATACTAACCATGTTGATTTCATAGCAGGAGGGAGAGTTACCTGAGGTGAGGGAGGCTGCTAATTGCTTCCTGACTTTTTAAATGTTACAGTAGTTTATTCTTACATAATGCTTACACTGCACTGTGAGGCCCACATGGATGATCCTAAAAATTATTGGTCGTGGCTGATCAAAAAATGACATCCTTTTAAAATTTTTAATCCCATCAAAATTGAATTTTTTAGCTTTTAAATTATTAATTTTCAATCAATTTTTAACAAAGTAAAAAAAATTTAGAAAAATAAATTTTCCGAAGATGATTGACAAAAAATTCTGGTATACGCGGAGTGTAATTCTAAGTCGGAGGTTGCAAGTAAAATAGCAGTGGCCCTGAATGGATTTCAGGATGACTTTGGCAGCTCCCAACTCTCAAGTGTTAACAATGTGTGTGAGACCCACAGCAGGGGAAATGCCATTTTCAGGGGAGCATTGAGAACCCATAGGAAAAAAAAAAAGGTTATTAAAGGTTTTTGGTTTGAAACTGTTAAATCATTATCGCCTTTCTAAAAGGCTTACTTTTGGGGAAGTGGAACATTGTCTTCACCATAAAAGGAAGAAGATGCCCTCTTTTTTCACTACCACTTTTAAGAGGAGTTGATTGTGAAAGGAGCTGCAAAAGTGTGCCCAAAAGCTACCCATCTCAAAAGAAAACATAAAGTGTATTTGACTATGACAAAATTCATAGCCTATTAATCTCCTTTTAGTAAGCCCACTGCAAATCACCACCAATATGTACGACTTATCCCTTCAAAAAAAAAAAAAATACACACACAAGGGGAAACAAAATATGACTTCTTTTATTTTCAATTAAGGTAGTGTTAAGGGGAATCTAACTACACCTAGTTAGGTCCTTGACAGAAAAAAGATTAACTACACATTCTTATACTTACATTCAGTTGCAGCTTCATTAACAGAACCTATAAATGAAGATTACTGAAGAACTCATGAGTGTACAGCCAAGATGAATTGCTTTTACTAAAGTTAAATTTGGTCCTGACTTCTTTTTGAACTCTTGAGAACCCTAGAAACATCACTGATTAGCTCCCAGTCTTTATATGAATCTAACAAACAAATCAACACAGAGAGAACAAGAGCTAATTTCATAGATTGGCCAATTTTGGCCTTCTACAATTAAAACAATCCCTTCATTATACAAGTTCTTGGTCTGACCTAAAAACAATTCCAGCTTAGTAACCAGTGAAAACGACTTACCCAACAAAGACAAGCTTGACGACATTTCAGCATCCACAACCACAATATATCATGCGTCCAAGATAAACCAGGCCCCATATATTCTTGTCTTCTTCGCCGACTGGCCTAATACTCCAAAAAAGACTTTCGATCTGTACTGCTCCCATGGTGTAGGTATTCGCCACGTGCAAATTTACAGGTTCCCCCCAAGGATAGGATTGTTACCTGAGACTTTTAGCCATCTGGCACAATTTCAGACCATCAGTTAATGAGGACCAGAACCTATGGACCAAGAAGAACCAGACTTACGTGGCTGACCCGCACCCTTTATTCCCAATCCCACCTCAATATAATCCGAACCAGCAACCACCACTTCAGCCTCATCTAAACCAGCTTCTGAGTTTCTTCAATTCCTCACCACCACCACTCAGTAGTTCTCAAGGTCTCTCCTCAAGCACTCACCATGTTAGAAGGCAAGGCAGTCATTGGTGAGACCGACATGCTTCAAACCATGCAGCAGGATGCGCTTAGCCTTGCTGCTAAGGCCCTTGACGTCTTTGATGTCACTGACTCCACAGAAATTGCTTGCTTCATCAAGAAGGTAAAACTTCATTTATGTACAGTGTTGTCTTGCCTATACAAGGATCTGAAACCTTCCCTGTGCTTGATATGAAGCTGACACTGCTTCTGATTTTGTTACATCTCTGCAGGAATTTGACAAGTCATACGGACCCGGGTGGCAATGCATTGTGGGGAGAGATTTTGGTTCCTTCGTTACCCATTGTCATGGCTGTTTTATCTACTTCAATATTGGTAGCCTTGCCATCTTGCTCTTCAGGGGTACTGCGGATCCAGAGATGGAGGTTAATCAATTTGCATCCTTGGAGCCAGTGAAGGCTTGAAAATTTTCTTCTTTTCTTCTTTTTTCCAATCTACTTTTTCTGGGGTATATGCTTGTAAAGAAGAGACAGTAATTCAAAGTCATTTCACAATTAAGAGTCCCCCATTTTTTTCTATCTTCCCGATTTTTTTTTTCACTCTCTTGCAAGGCTCAAGTCTGTGTATTAATTTAGACATTAAGCTTCATCAGTAGAACCCTCTCAGGCTGAAAGAAAAAAATAAAAAAGAACCTAATTAGTACTTGAAGCAAAAATAAATATATAATGGTGTACATGGTAAGCATTGCAGATAATGGTCTGTGTTTACATGATGAGGCCCTTGTAACTACAGGAGTCCTCATCATGTACGTTCCTATCTAGAGAGAGAGAGAGAGAGAGAGAGAGAGAGAGAGAGAGAGAGATACCAAGTGTAAAGTCATTTTAGAGGGTGAGAACAAAAGGTGGAGCATCCCTTCTTGGCCCAGCAACAGAACGGTAGACATAAACTTTCTCTGCCTGAATGTCGTCGCTCTCATCTTGTTTAATTACCTCTACATTCAACCTCGGCATCTCCCTGGCCAGCTTCCTACAGCCATTCATTGTCACTTCGCAGGCTGACATCCAGAGGGACCTCATTGACTCATATTTTTCCAGCCCTGAAAGCAGTGCTGCATTCCCAAATGGACAATCCCGTATCTCTAACTTCCGCAGCTTTGGGCATCCTTCCAACACACACTGCATACCCCAGTCACTGCTGCCTGCAAATGCAACTGAGAGGGTCTCCAAGTTCTTGGCATACTTCCCAATGTACTCGAATGTGAGGTCGGTTAGTAGGCCGGATATGGAAAGCCTCTGGAGCTTGGTGCAGGTCTTGACCACCGACCCAAATGCCTCATCCATAGGTTCGCCGGTCAGGTACTCAGGCTGACGTGGATTCATGATGCATAGACGGAAATGGGTGAAGCCTGGGCAATTTTGGACCACAGTAGCCACAGCAGCATTGGTCATCTGACGGCAGAAGAAGAGGACATAGTGGAGGTTAGGGCAGCCACGGGAGACAGCAATGAAGCCGGCCTCCGTTACCCCAATTGGATCCATTTCAAAGGGATCAACTGGGAAGACACGGAGCTCCTCAAGCAAGGGACAGCTCGAACCCACAACCTCCAGCCCTTTGTCTTCAACTGAGTCTAAAACCTGTATCAATAATCAGGGTATTATAATTGTAAGAATAATAAAGACTCCGTCATTTCTAAAAAAACTAAATACATATATAATGAAAGACTCCTTCATTCAACTTTCTTTAGTGATGTCTCTGCAGCAATTCAGAATCAAGCATAAGAACTGGAGCAGATAACTTTGGGTTTTTGTGTTCATTAACTTGACTTCTTTATTACTTCTTTGTTTGAGAGAGGACAACTATAATGTAATGTGGCAAACATAAATCCCCATTTTACTCGAAGGTTCTGGAAAGCTGAAGAGAGCTGAAGAAATGGGGAACGTCAGAACCACTCAATAAAATATGGTATTCAATCCAGAAAGACGTTTATAAACTGAATATATGTATTCATTCAATTGGATGATCTTTTTAACAAATATATGTTGGTGCAAAATTGAATTATGTTAACCCAAATTCATCAAGGTTTGCAGATGTAGACAGTAGAGCCAGAGGAGAGTGTCTTCACTCCATTCACCTCAGCTGATTTGAGTTTTCTTCTAGGAATAATCTGAAGGGGAAGAGGACCCATACCCATAGAGTCCACCGAGGGCATTTGATAAAAGACGGACCTGTTGGATTTACTAATGGTTATATTCATCCAGTTGACCCATCTTTTTAACAAGAAAATCGTGCTGCAACAACTGAGGATTCCAGGGGTCAAGGATAGTGGCTTCAACCCATTCCGACTCGTCCTCTAAGGGAAGATATATAACTTAAGTCCTTGAAATAGAACAGAAAGATAAGAAATTGGATGCAAGAATAAGCTTCTTACCCAGAGTCGTCGAAGATTCGGGCAATTTGGGAGGAGCTTAGACAGTTCTGTGCTTTGCACATATGTGTGGCTCAAATTCAAGAAAGTTAGATTGGTACAGGCAGGATATAATGCTGGGAGGTGTAGAGAACTGACTTCCCACAAACCAGAGAGTGTGCTTAAATTCTTGCAGTTGCCGAATGCAGTTTCTAATTCTGCGTACTGCCGAGGAGTAAGCTCTTGCAAGAACGAGCCAGTCCCAAGCTCCATAAGTCTTGGAGCTCGAATGAGCAGCCTCTGTAACTGTTCCAAGGTAATATTCTTATTTACTTTTAAAACCCTCAGTGATTTGCACCTGGCCACAAGGCCCTCTAGAGCATCAAAATGAACTTCACTCTGCAGACTTGCAAAATTGAGTACTTCCAGGGACGTGAAGTTTTCAGGAAAGCAACTTAACCAGCTGCCTTCAATATCATCTATGCCATTCTCCTGTATGTCCAGCTCAGTCAAGTTTCTGAAAGCCAAATGACGAAGTAAATGTTACATCAGTAACGGGTAGAATTAAATGTAAGAAATACAAACAGAAGCAATTTCTGCAATAAAACAGTTCAAAAAATTTTTAAACATGTGCTAACAATGAAAACGGAATCGCAGACTCAAAACTGAAAAATCAAAAAGCATAGAACCTCAGAGGTCAATGACAAAGTATGCTAGACTCTTCAATCAATTTTCATTTAATTTATTTGTGAGTAAAGTAGACTTATGACAGAAGTAAGAGCCTTTGATTCAAAATAACATCAAATAGACCACTTCATCTGTCTTCCAGTGGCATCCATTGTACTTGTATACTGGAAATAGGTTACGATACATAAACTTTTAGCACATAAAGCTTCAAACCTCGGATAGATGCCTGTCAGTCACCTGGACTGATATGCCATCAGTAGAATACTGTGCAACCTGGTCATTCATAATTCTTGGTAGAAGTGAAGGTTCTAGAAGCAGGTATCCAGAAATACATAGCATAAACTGGGCTGTGTATAATCTACTTTGTGCTAGAACAAGTGCAAGCTTGCCATAACTTGCCAAAGGGAGAGGGTTGGCCGATCACAGAGATCGTCATCTTTCATATGGCATAGATTTTACTAGATTCTCCATCTTTTAGATGGTAGCTTTGGTATCGGATGCACCTACAAGGCTCCAATGGTTTCCATTCACTAGACTCTCAGGCTATAAGGTTCAAAGAATAAAAGGAATTTACTTAAAAAAGAGATGCTGATGAGTTAAAAAAGAACCTCTGACATTTCAAAAATCAGAATCAACCAAAAGTTGTTTTTAAGTAGACAATAATCTTACAGCTATACTGCAGAAGTGATAAAATTGAGTGGGATAAGTCCACCATTCCATATGATCACCAATAATTGGCTTAATGAGAACGCAATATGCCCATGAATTTGCATACCCTACATAATGAACAGAATCAAGGATCTTGTATATGGGTCTATACTTTGTTTTTCTGCAGACGGGAGAGATGGGTGACAACTCACGACCGGCCCTAACTTAGCACAAGAGGCTCTGAGAAGGTATATAGAATCCTTCAACAAGAAAGATGAGACAGAAAGATGGAATCAATGTCACCATCAGACTTTTGACAATTCAAAGGTCATCCACCACCACTGCTACTTTATAACAACTATTCAAAATTAACCGCATCTTCCCTAATGCCAAATTGGTTTGTACTCTTCATGATTCTGATCTTCACAACTGAAATGAGTATATCTTACAACGTAATAATCATAAAAAATTTCAAATGAAAAAACATTTTTTACCAAACCAAATTGGCAAGGAAATCATCCATCCGGCTAGTAACAGCTGTAATTGCAAGCATAAACTTTGAAGTAATCTACACCAAACAAATGAAAAAAAATCTTCGAGTTTTGAGCACCAATGCATATAGTGGTAAATAAAGCAGGGATTTTTCTTACCCAAAGAAAATGGGGATTTTTGAGATGAGAAACTCTCAACTAATACATGGCCCATGGGTAGTTCAAACACATCCAGTGAAGAGTGAATGCAAAACAGAAGCATTTTCAGAATCCTATTTAACATCGTTTTATCAAATCAATTTTTTCTATCAAAACCTGCCCATCTATTTCACAAGTCTTTAAAATTTACCATAGAAAAGAAAAAAGAAAATAAAAACCCAATCAATTAAACAAAGCAGACAAGCTTCTACATGAACTTAATCCTTCAAGAAGAATATGAATATGAAAAAGATCAAAAGTTTTCATTTTAGGGAACAATATAAATAAGCAAATAAAGAAGCTTACTTGCAATGAGTTGCAATGGCTGCAAGCCCATCAGTGCTGAATCCATCACAGCTCAGTAGAGAGAGAGCTTTGAAATGTGGAAATGACTGTGCTAAGAACTCCAAGCTCTCATCAGTGACTGTCATTCTCTTAAGACGAAGCTCCTCAAGTGAAGGATAGGCTGAGGCAAAAACAACTAGCCATGAATGAATATTCGCACCCCAATCTGGAGGAACAAGGCTGAAATCTGAGAACCGAGGCTTCCCTTTGATGGTAACGCTTCGAATGTTTGGAAATCTTCTCACAAGGATTTCAGGTGAAACAGAGTAACAGTTTCCTATGAAAACATGGGTTCTACTCCATCTCTCTGCACTGTACCAATCCTTGCAAACCAAAGAAACAGAGCTTCTATCTTTATGGGACTTAACAAAAACAAGAACACGTTCTAAGACCTCGTCGGGAAATGAAGAGACCAGATTTTCCTCCTCTTCTGGAGAATCCTTTTTCCTCTTTGAGTTCGAAGCCATGATAAACTACTTATTTAGGACTCAAAATCTAACCCTGAAACTGCATTTATAGTGAAAGATTTTTTTCTGAAAAAAAAAAAAAAAAAACCTTTAAGCAACTGTATTAATGATCTACTTTTTTTTAGCAGAGAATCAAACGTTAAGAGTGAAAACTGCAGTTTTTTCTTCAAAAAACTAAAAACTTGCAGAAAAAAAAAAATTTCTCAGAAACCAGTTAAAAGACAAATAAGAGGAAAGCAAGGTTTTTTTTTTAGCTGTTTCTCAAAAAAATAAGACCCAGAGGCCAGAGCTCAATCCGCCATGAAATAAAGCTTCAAGGCGGAAAAAAAAGACGAATTTGCTGATTAAATACACAACAAAAGCTTAAAACAGGAAAATATTCCAGGAAAAAAAAAATAAGAGAAGAATCTCAAAAGACCACAAGGTAGAAACAAAGATCCACCATGGAAGTCACTCTCAAGGCGTCAATAAAGAGATTTCACAGAAAAAGCAGAAAAAGAAAGAAAGAGAGATCAGAGAGAGAAAGGGTTTTCTGATTTTCTCACTTATCAAACAAATGAAGAAGAATCTACCTCTACTCAAACAACCCCCTTCCCCTTACCCATTAAACTTTCCTCTTCCACCAAAAATCACCAAAATACTCAACAGATAAAATCAACTCAAGAACCACCAAAAAAGAAGAAAAGAATCAATCAACCAACCATTGCGTATTATTGCAAAAGTTTAAGAAAAAAAGTTTTTATTATCTCTCTCTTACTCTTTCTCTCTCTTCTTCAGAAGACCTCTCTCTCAAAACTCAAGATGGTCAGTCATGGCAAAACGGGCCGAAATTTCAGCCCAATACTAGAAAATCCCAGATACTCCTTCGTCATGGTTTGCTGTGGCGTAGTGCGCACCCCCATTCACTTCTGTTGCCACGTAAGCTTTAGATAATAAATCTCGAGTGTTACGACGGTATGCGTACAGCGCATAAGGCGTAAAGCAAGAAGAATCTTTATTTTTTAAAGCCAGGTCATGGAGTAAAAAATTAAAGTACGGAAAATACCTGGAACTGATAGTATTATATCATTTCTTTTACTTACCCGATGTTGACGCGACAGATCTACTGTTCATTATTTTTTCATTTTTTTCACCCCGTCATGAACGGGAATGAACCGTACGATTTTCTCTATCATGATCTGATCTTGATTTTCTCTGTTTTAACAGCAAACTGAATACCAATTTTACCCAAACTCGAGATTCAAAATATCAATTCTGCTATTGATTTTCTTGAGATTCCTGTAACTCTGTTCAGTCTGAAAAAGTGAGAGGAAATTAAAATCATCAACTGAACAGAGATTGAGAGACTTTTAACTACTTGCAGAAATCATTGAAGCTTGAATTTTTTTAATTGGAAGTTAAGAAATCTCTGTTTATTCTTTTCAATCATTCTGTTGGGATCTAAAAAAAACATCATAACATCTGGTTAATTGATTTGAGATGTTTTTTTAGATGATCTCGTTCATATGATCAGATCTGAAATTTCATAATTTTTATTATCTAATTTCAATGTAGAAGAATTTTTTTGTGGGATTTTGGAACAAATTTTGAGATTATGATTAATGGTTGATTTAGTAAGACATTAGGTACGGGAAATTTCCTGGAAATGGGATCAATTGGAAAAGAGATTTTAACCAAAAGCGTGGAACATCTAAAACATTTTTATGAGTTTTGCAAGATCTTGGAGGTCGATATATCTTTTCGTTTTTCTCTTCTCTCATTTTTTAAACTTTGTTCTCGGCTAGGGGTGTCAATGGTTACATGTTTACCTAGAATTGTATTCGTACCATAATCGTCTATTGTGGTTCTAGAATCTCATTTTGAGATACGAAAATAATAGGGTCAAAAATGGATCTACCCATTTTGGATCTGATTAATTTTGATTCATGAATATCCGGTTTCTTGTAAATTTCATAATTTTCTATCATAAAGGGTTTTTAAGTTCTCTCTTCTTAACTTTTTTTTTTAATTAAAAAAATAGAAGGAACCAGTAACTATTATACAATAAATTTCGTAATAAAGCAAATACAAATACTTTTCATTTGAAAAATAACAAAAGAAAATTGAAAACGGGTATCGGGTACCCGCGGATCTGGATCTAGAACCACTACTTGAGGTTCCAGAACCGGAACTGGCCTTCATATTTTCGATACCGGTTTTGGATGTATTAAGATCTGATCCAGAACCTACCCGTTGACACCCTTACTTAGGTCGGATCTGAGCTTTGCACGTACTTGAAAAGAACACGTGTATTTTTTAAAAAATTTTAAAATTTTTTC
>MVGT01001044.1:421604-435164 GCA_002174775.1 Macleaya cordata | reverse complement strand
TTATTATTATTATTATTATTATTATTATTATTATTATTATTATTATTATTATTATTATTATTATTATTACTATTACTATTATTATCTATATCTATATCAATACTACTATATCGTACAAATACTTGAGTGGAGCCTATTTTGCTAAAACTTCTTAAAATACCTTTATATGTGGTTTTTCTATTAGCAAATTGCATATATATAATTGTAAATTACTTTTCAAATAGAGGACATAATTGGTACTAAATAAAACTCCAACACTAAATAACTCAACTATAACATTAAATGAGTAACATGAAATATTAATAAACAAATATAATTAATGAACAAACCCAACGTAAACACGTGCAACACACGTACATGAAGCTTGTAATTATAATAATAATATGTGTATATTACTTATTTAATGTAAAAAAGAGTAATTGGAGTTTAATTAATGTTATTTGATATTTTGAGTGGAGGTATATAATTAATGGTAAGTGGAACTATTTAATGCTCAATGTTTATTAAATACCAAGTATACCCATCATTGAATATAGAATTTATAACTTTTGTTGTCCATTTTGTTTATAAGAAAATCAATGAAAAGGGTAATTTAAGAAATTTTCCAACAAAGGCTTCACCACAACTTTATATATATGTGTGTGTGTGTGTGTGCGTGTGTATGTGTGTATGTGTGTATTTAATTTTTAAAAATTAGGTAGTTACATTATCTTCAATATTAATAAGGGCCTCGTTTTCAGGAGTTCACCTCGGGCCTCCGAAATCTCAGATTCGACCAGCTACAAGGTAAAGTCATTTTCAAATCTAAAGTTAAGAAAAAATCAAACAATTCTCTATTATTTTGAATTGTCCTATCGAACAATGAAAACTAAAACAACAAACTTCCCCTAAATAAGATTATTTGGACCAGTGTTATTAGAGCTCCTAACACGGTGAATGGGAAACTCAAAATTTTGCGCCGAAAGCCCAAATAACAAGCTTCCTCTTATTTTGTGATTTTCAAAAGGGACTCCCATTTTCAGACCAACTAAATACACCCCCACTACTAAAAATAATTACACCACATCACCTCATCACCATTACCCCATCACTGCCACAACCACCACCTCAAAGCCATTAACTCCACCACTAAATCTACGTTTTGCTAGGAAGGAAATAAAAACTCTCCTCTCTAAATCTCTCTCTTTGTACGTTGGCGGTGATGGTGGAGGTGGTCGTGGGGGATGACACTAATGAAGTTGTGGAGATGTAAGGTAGTACTTGTGACGGTGGTGGTAGTGGGGTATAATTGTTTGTGGTGGAGTGAATTCTCCCCCAAAAATGTGGTTTTTATTTTCCCATGTTCTTAAATTCTTAATCAATTCTCCCCCAAAAATGTAGTGGTGTTGTTTTTCCATGTTCTTAAATTCTTAATAACGCTTGAATTCAATTTTGCTACAAGAATTAGGGTTATAAAAATTTGGGTTTTGTTAACTTGTGCCCTTAGGGCACATGATAAGGTTAAAATTGTAAGAAATTTTTTGTATACTCATTTTTTATAGGTATAATGTTTTCCTCATTTATAAGATATCTACAAAAAAATAAGTTTAAGTGGAGACCTCTACCACTATAATTACTTAATTTAGAGTTAAATAGAGTAAATGAATGACTGACATTTAAAGTGATTTTTTCAAAGGGTTAAAGATCTCTGATTGAGTTGATTTTTTATGGACACAATATTAATGATGATAACATTATACCTACAATAAAAATGAACTGATTTGAAGACCATTATTAGACGTTGACAGGACCAAAAAGAATTTAAGGGATCAATTATTTTGTATATAATTGGACAAACACTACGCATTCTAACATTAAGCAAAGTATGCCTCCTCATATATGATATAGGACTCCTGTCCTATAAGACTGCAAAGTCATAAACGAGTTTTAAGACTGTTAAGTAGTATTAAGAGAAGTTTTGCAGACGATACCTAACCCTTTCCTTGCAAAAATACAATACATATATGACAAGCTTAATTTCAATGGATCCTCAATCATTTGGTCTCTTATGTTTTAGTTTCACAAATTGACAATTTAGAGGCCGTTTGGCAACCACTTAAGAAGTTACTTTTTGACTTATATAAGTCAAAAAGCAAAAAAGTTTGTATGGTAACATTTTTTCAAAGTGACTTCTAGAAGCAAAAAAGTTACTTCTTTTTGGAGCAAATTTTTTTTTGCTTTTCTACTTCTTAGAAGTTGCTTCTCCTCGAGTACCGTGTAACAACTAATAACTCATCATTTTTTTAAACTTATAAGTCAATAGTTTACCATACTAACTTCTCCTTATTTTTTACTTCTCAAAAGTACTTTTGCTTTTTTTAGAAGCAGAAGTGCTTCTGCTTCTGGTTGCCAAACGCCCTCTTAGCACGTACATCTATATCTATACTATTAATTAAGCCATTTACTTGTTTTGAGATTTTTTACATTCAAAATCTTTGAACACATTTTTTCTCAGCAAAATATATAGGATTATTTTTGTAATCTTTTGTCTCTCAAAATTGGACATTATGGACATTTCACATTATCCTCATCACTTTCTTAAATCTCTCTCCTATGATTTTCTCGGTCTTAATTATCTTCAAATCCTCTCTCAACATTGACGATTAGAAACAACCTTCAAATAAAATAATTTTGGAATATATGACCTCATGATCCAGATGATGATAAAAACATCTTTAAATACCTTCACTACATGATAGGGGGTGTAACGGGGGTGTTTAAAATGGAGATGCAATAATAAAACGGCATTTAATGAGAGGAGCTCGATCGAGCACACTTCTTTAGTAGGTGTCATTGTATACATACTCCCCCACTTCATTTATTTTTTATTTTTTATTTTTTTTGGGGGAGGAAAACAACGACACACCTGAGCGGAGTTGAGCTGAGAGATGATTGTCACTGCCCCCTCGAGCATTCAAAGAGGAGCGCGAGTCCTCCAACTCCTCCTCCTCATCTTATTAAGTTACTAACCTTACGTCCAATTGCTGGTACCCCAACCCGGCAATATATATAGGAGAACTAGCAGCAGCTCGATCCTGTCGGAGAAGAAATCGATCAGCAGCAGAGATTACTGCACCGCTGAAAACACTAGCATTATATATAATTGATAAACACAAGAAGGCGCACTTCAGTTCATTGAAGATGTGACAACTAATGCCGACAAAATCCAAAAGCAAGTGCTCTATGAAATCCTCTCTACCAGTGCTCATGTCGAGTACTTGCAACGACATGGGTTAGGTGAGCGGTACAGACCGTGAGACATTCAAAAAGGTCATTCATGTGGTCACTTATCAGGATCTCAAGCCTGACATCACCCTAATACTTGAAAAATATCCTCTCTGGACAACCAATTTTAGAGTTTCTTTCCAGGTTATTAGCCTATCTTTCTCCTCTCTAGATCTCTCTAGCACCTCTTATATTTGTAGCTTTTAATTATGTTGTTTAATTAGCTATACTGATTAGGAGATTATTATTTAGGATTTTGTTAACATGTGCCCTTAGGGCACATGATAAGCTTTTAGGTTTTATGTTCTGTTTAGTTTCTTAAGTTTGTCCTAATGTACTGATTTTTAGATATGTATGTTATTCATACTATTTGGATCATATCTAAAAAAATCAGCTTAATCGGAGACTTCTAGCACCCTTTAGCACTACGAACACTAAATTTAGATTTTAATAGTGTAAATGAACGGCTGACATTTAAAGTGATTTGTTTGGAGAGTTAGATATTTTTGATTGAGCTGATTTTTTGTGGACATCTTATAAATAATGATAATATTATGTCTACAAAAATTCACCTAATTTGAAGACTTCTAACTTGCAAAAAAGCTCCTTTAAAAATAACCTTATCGTGTGCCCTTAGGGCACACGTTAACAAGGACCCATTTATTTATTCCATTCTTTAAAGGGGCTCTGCCGATGAACAGTACAGCTCAGCCGAACTGCACTCAAATTTTGACATGTGGCCTTTTTCTCCCATTGTTGTTCTAGTGTAACAACGACAATGTATGCGTCTGTCCGTCCATAAATTTTTTTTGGGTTTCGTTTTTCCACCCCACCAATCACATTTAGTTTTCACTTATCTTATTTATAACTCTACTTACTCCTAAGTTTAGGTCTACATTGCAAAGGCTGAAAGACTAATTTTTTAAAACGATGATCTCCACCTCAAACGCTCATCATAATTTGCTAACTCACACGCGCGTAGTGGATGACACGTTAATGTTAAAGGGAATGGACAAAATTATTAAATTTGTGGGCACATACAATTCAAAATTAATTAACTATAAATGAAGAGGTCCATAATCTTGTATATTGAAATGTAAGACTTTCATCTAGATCAAATTAAATGATTATGTTATGTGACCCCAAAGCCAGGTCGTCTTGGCCGTCGATTTTCAAGGGCCCAAAATTTACATTAATTTATATATACCAATAAAAAAATATCTTATTATTTTCATAAATATCATTGAAGGAAAAATTATTATTTACCACTTTCTAATGACTGATGCTACTGCTATAAGCACAAACTATTATACTATGTTCATGTAACAACATTAGGCAGAAATTAAACATGAACTAAGGATCTTGATAATCATGCTAACCACATCAATTTAATCGAAGAGACATACCTTGATTGTGAATCCAAAATCAACACGGTGAAGCATCGAAGATCAGTGGGGTGATCATTTTACGTCTCTGCACCATGAAACTTGAGAGGTGAGTACAAACTGATGGATGGTTTTAGGCACTAACATTAGGTGAGAGTAAGAATCCTAATCACCCCTTAATACTTAAGTACTACCTATTCCATTATAGGTAGTGATTAGGTATTTTCATAAACAACATAATAAGATATAGCCCTTATAACTTACAAGCCTACGGAATTGGATTTAGATAAAGTTCATAGTTTGCAAACTCAATGGATTATCATACTAGGTTATGTGGGCCACAAATTCTTACACAACCACAAGGTAATTTTGGGCATACATTTACATGTTTTTTGACAATTTACGGGGGAGTACCACTATTTGGCCCGACCAGCTAGAAATTGTCCGATGCCGAGGGAGTACTATAGTAAAACGTTCATGATCTTTATTGATCTTACAGGACTTTATCGCTATAGAGTTGGAGACGTGCTTCGAGTTGCCGGATTCAAGAATAATGCTCCCCAATTCAAATTCAAAGGTCGAAAGGGTGTAGTTTTGAGCATTGATGTTGATAAGACGGACGAAGCGATGCTGCAAAATGCTGCGTAGAGAACTCTATCAAACATCTCATACCATTCGATGCATCTCTTGAAGAGTATACAAGTTATGCTGATATATCGACTATTCCAGGGCACTATGTACTATATTGGGAGCTTCGCCATGGAGCTGGTGCAATAACTTCAATTTCTCAATCAGTATTTGAGGAATGCTGCCTCACAATTGAAGAATCCCTCAACAGTGTATACCGCCGAGCCCGTGTCCAAGACAAGACGATTGCCTCATTAGAAATAAAGATAGTTGAGACGGAAAGCTTCAACTTGTTGATGGACTACGCAATTAGCCAAGGAGCTTCAGTGGGACAATACAAGACACCTCGATGCGTGACATTTGCTCCCATGGTCGAGCTATTGAACTCGAGGTTTCTTTCTAACTTCTTCAGTCCCAAATGCCCAAAATGGTCTCATAGTCATAAGTAGTGGTAGTACAAAATATTAGATGAAAATATTTACACTTTATATTTATAAATTTATATTTTATATTATATATATATATATATTTCTATAGGCCCTGTTTGGTATACTGTGAATATTCACAAATTCAAAAATTCACAATTCTTATAGGTGCTAATTAAAATTCTATAAATTATAAAAAAATAAATAATTTTAGATTGTTTATTTTATAAGCGTATTGTAAATCCCACCAAATATTTGTTATTAGATGCCCTCATCAATCATCTACAACACATAATAAACCGTGAATTTTCGCATTTGCGAGTATTTACGGTTTACCAAACAAGGTCATAATATAAAAAAGTTTATATATTCATGTCCAAGTCCCATTTTTTTCTAAAATTTGTTGTGTTGTCGAAACTGTATCGTATCATGTGCGTGTCCGTACCTCCTAAAATATAAGCCAATAATCTTTATACTAATTGTTTTTTTAATTTTTGAGTGGACTATTGCTCAACATACATAGTTTATAAAGTGAAGATACACCATAATACAATACTTACTACATATTGCATGGGCCCCAACTAAAAGTTTGGATCACAAAATCTTCCAAATCATTAGAATGAGGGCACAACTGTCGAGCCAAACGGCCATATGCTTCTTGACTTACCATGATATATCCAGAAAGAAATGACCTATCATCATATCTAAAGTTTCCATCTCCGACACAATTAGATTAGTCAGGGTCACGTGGGACTCACGTGACTTCCTCTTAATCCGCTCGCCACAGTTCAAAAACAAAAATGACAGAACACACCTTCAATTAATGCCCCCACCACTTAATTATCTCGAATCTCTATAATCAGAAATTATTAAAAAATTAAATTAAATTAATTTAATAAGCACACAACAATTCAGATGCGCTTGAATAATAGGGATGTCAATAAATAGTCAAAAATCTGAATCCGATTCGAATTCGTATTTGAATTTTCGGATATTACCCGAAATTTCGGATATTGGATTCGGATATCGAATATTTTTTTCGGATACGAATTCGGATATTAAGGAATTCACGCCGTTAATATCCGATAAGAAATCACATATATATTAAAAAAATTATATATGATACATAAAAATTATATATAATTATATATAATATATTATATAATAGGTATTAGTATAAAAAAATGAAAAAAAATGTCTAAATATAGTAAAAATTAAGTTCAATATTATCAAATTTCGAATAATATCTGAATTAGATAACTTATCGGATCGAATCGGATATTCGATAAATTTTTCGGATACGAATTCGAATTGTGAAATACAATATCCGTTCGGATATCGGATCGAATTCGGATATCGAATATTTTTTTCGGATACGGATTCGGATAGGGCACTATCCGTTCCAATAGTTACCGTTGACATCCCTATTGAACAATACACCAATTCATATTGCAACGTGTCCCTGCTTCGCTTATGTAGCATACTAGCATGCCTTCTATCGTTGCAGAAAGATAAATAAGTTAAGCAAGAGATTTTCTTAAAAAACTATTTTTGTCATTGTTAAAGAGTCGTAATGTTTACCAAAGCATTTAAATACCCCACTTCCCACTCATCCAGCTTTATTTTTTAAATTTAACTCAGTATGTTTTTGGGTTAAATTTACATTTTTTTCCCTGAATTAAAAGTGAAACCAAGTCGTAGCATTTTTTTTCCCTCATAACCCCACAACACAACAAAGAAAAAAAAACCAAATTTAAAGTACAGGAAAATTAAGGGCAGATTAAAGCTAAAAAGTTTTGAATTTTATTTTAAATTTTTTTTGAAAGGAAATTTTTTTTGAATTTTAATTCTTTGGAAGTTATTTAAGATATTACAGTAATAAGGGTCAGGAGGTGAGAATTTTTGGTTCATTTATATTGTATTATATTTTGTATTTTCTGGGGTTTTATTGATTTATTCCCAAGTTGTAATAACAAACTCAATGGGTAGTTGTTAGGTGAAATACTAAGATCATTGATTTCGAGATTTCCGTTAGAAACCCAATAATTTTGCTTCTAGTAGACTTGTATTATTTATAGTTTCTACTGCTTTAAAATGTTCTAGAATCCACTATTTTAATTGAGTCCCAATTTCACAAGTCAGGAATTTTTTTTTTCCATTTTTTTTTTGTGAACCCGAGCTGAATAACTATTGGATGGCATGTGGTTAAGACACTCATGCATTGTCACTCTGTAAGGTTAATTCTCCTTATGTACCAGGTAGTTGCTAAAAGGAGAATAATGGGACAGATTAAAGTGGCACCCATCATCCACTATTTATTGTGTATTTTTTAGATCCACACGTACATAATAGATGGCCGATCTCAGTATCAGTTTTATTGTACAATGCGGCAACATCTCACGAAGAACATTCAGATCAAAAGTTTTAAATATTTCTAGTTTAAGTTGCTGCCACATCTGGAACTAGGGTTAGTAATTTAAAATGTTTCAGATCTAGTATTTCAATTAAAATGTTTCAGATCTAGACCACGCGATCAAGAGTTTGAGTGGAGGGTTTTAATTAAGCCAAATTAGCGCTTCTATTTTATTTTATTTTATTTTTTTAATTTTTTGGACCCATATCCTCTTATATCTCTCCAAAGTCCTAATTAATTAAAAATATGCAGTTCATTATATATAAACTGCCTCAATCCTGCAACCATAGGAGAACTAGCTCAATCCAGAGATCGAAGTAGTTAATCAGCAGCTAGCAGAGATATGATGAACGATTACTGCACCGCTGAAAACACTGGCATTATTGATCATAAGCACAAGAAGGCACTCCAGTTCATAGAAGATGCGACGACTAGAGCCGACGAAATCCAAAAGCAAGTGCTCAGTGAAATCCTCTCTAATAGTGCCCATGTTGAGTACCTGCAACGACATGGGTTAGGTGGGAATACAGACCGTGAGACCTTCAAGAAGGTCATCCCTGTGGTCACTTATGAAGATCTCAAGCCTGACATCACCCGTATCGCTAATGGTGATATTTCACCTATTCTCTCCGGACAACCTATTTTAGAGTTTCTTTCCAGGTTTGTCTATCGATCTAACACCTAGCTCTCTCTTTCTCTCTAGATCTCTCTAGCAACTCTCATACATAGAAGCTTGACGTTGTTTAGTTTAGATTAATTTGGAGATTAATGTTAAAGCGCAAGGGATCAAATTATTAAATTTGTTGGCATCTAACTCCTAATCAATTGGCTATGAGTAGATCATCGAGAAGTCCAGATTTTATATATTGAATTGTAAGGCTTTCATCTAGATCAAATGACCCTATATCTTGTGACCTTAGAGCGGGGCTGGCTTTAGGCCAAGGCGACGAAGGGCCCCAAAATTTACGTTAATTTATATAGAGAGCATTTATATTGCCCCACCTTATTCAACCCCATAAAATCCCCAAATTTTATGGGGCCCCATACAGATGATCAAAGGGCTAATTTTTGTAGAGGATGTTCTCCTCACTATGTATATCATCTAGACTTGAAAAAATGACCCGTGACCCCACCAAACCCTACCCTAATTGACCCGTTAGCTAAACAAATCAAAGTTAGGGTTGAGCATTTTTGATCCGTTACCCATTCAATCTTGTTTGGGTTAGAGTCAACCGTGACCTATTTCTTTATTTTATATTAAATAAAGTCAAACTAGTCAGGGTTAGCTAAACTTGAAAAAATGACCTGTTTCATAAACTAGTCAAGGTTAGAGTTTGATAATATTGACCCGCCAACCAGCCTAGGATCGACCCTAATCTGACCCGTTGTCGGTCTAATATCATCATATCTAAAAAATCAGCCAGAAGGGATTAGAAGTTTTAAAACGGGCTGATTTTTGGATATGATGCTTTGCATAGTGAAAAGATAATCCTCTCAATAAATTAGCCCTTGGATCGAGATATGAGACCTGCGTATATTGTCTTTTCATTAATGACAGCTTGATCGAAGAAAATGAAGATGAGGAAGGGAAGTTGTTTTTCTTCTTTCTTTTTGTTCATCAGATCTGAGATAGCTTAACGTCTTCTTTTTCTTTTGGTTTAATGGCATGATGAAGAGGATAAAGATGATGAAATTAGTTTTAGGTTTAGTGGTGTGATGAAAATGAAGAAGAAGAAGAAGTGAGTTGCATGTTTAATGGCGTGATGAAGATGGTGAAGCGTGATTATATATATATATACCTTTTTTTCATACTGTTAGCATACTGTTTGCATATCGATTGCAAGATTTTAATCGATGACGAAAAAGAAGATGAAGAGCATGAAGATGAAGAAGATGATGGTCACCGGATTTAATGGTGGATTTGACTTTCCGAAAATGATGAAGATGCCATGGACGAGCTCCACTTTAGTTTCTCTCTCTAAAATCTTATTCGCGTTCTTTACAAACACATTAAGGGTAGTTCTATCATTAAAAATTTACAATTGAAAGGTTCGGTCCAAGACAAAAATAATTAGGCTAAATTTTAAAAATTAAAGTTGGCTGGATAGAAAGTTAAACCGTAGGTAGAAATGGGGTTAAAACCAAATCCATGTTATGTTAAAGGATTGATTTGAGAGAGTAAAAAGTCTTAAAGAGGCGGCTAATGTTTTAATATGATGATTTGCACGGTGAGGAAAAGCTCCTCACAAATGTCAGACCTTAGATCGATCACCTTAATTTCATGATGCTAACATATATATGTATTGTCATTAATTAATTGTCATCTATTATTTATTTATAGCTCTGGGACATCAGGTGGAGAGAGGAAACTGATACCGACAGTAGAAGGAGAGGTTGAAAGAGGATGGTTTATCCGCAGCCTTGTGATGCCCGTAGTGAACCAATATGTTCCTGGTCTAGATAAAGGCAAAGCTATGTATTTACTTTTTACAAAAGCTGAAGCTAAGACTCCTGGAGGACTACTAGCTCGTACATTTATAACTGCCCACTACAAGAGTTCACATTTTAAGGAGAGGGCTTATGATCCCTACAACAACTACACTAGCCCCATTGAAACCATTCTTTGCCAGGATTCTTACCAAAGCATGTACTCTCAGTTGCTTTGTGGGCTCTATCAAAACAATCAAGTTCTTCGAGTTGGAGCAGCCTTTGCTTCTGGTTTCATTCAGGTGATACAGTTCTTAAAAAAACACTGGACCCTTCTCTGCAACGACATCCGAACCCAAACTATAGATAGCCAAATTATCGACCCACCTGTACGTGAGGCGGTCCAGAAAGTACTAATTAAACCCAACCCCGAACTCGCAGACTTTATCGAGACTGAGTGCAACAGAGACTCATCATGGAAAGGGATCATATCAAGGTTATGGCCCAATGCTAAGTACATTGATGTTATCATAACTGGGACTATGTCTCAGTATATTCCTGTTCTTGATTATTACAGCAATGGCCTCCCAATCGTCTCCATCAGGTATGCGTGTTCCGAGTGTTACTTAGGTTTAAATCTTAACCCTCTATGTAAGCCCAAACAAGTATCCTACACCCTCATCCCTACCATGGCCTATTTCGAGTTCTTGCCAGTTGACAGGAATGATGGAGTCATCGCCAATTCGATCTCAGTATCCAATTCTCTAAATAATCAGGATCAGGGGAAGCATCAAGAACTAGTTGATCTCATCGATGTTAAGCTTGGACAAGATTATGAACTTGTTGTCACCACTTATGCTGGTATACTTAATTAATTTTCACAATTTTAACCTCAATGTGTGCAGCTTCTAAATTCTAATTAGTTTCATTAAAGAAGGATTAAAATGTTCATGATATATATTGATCTTACAGGACTTTATCGCTATAGAGTTGGAGACGTGCTTCGAGTCACCGGATTCAAGAACAATGCTCCCCAATTCAAATTCAAAGGTCGAAGAGGTGTAGTTCTGAGCATTGATGTTGATAAGACCGACGAAGCAGAGTTGCAAAATGCTGTGGAGAACTCCATCAAACATCTGATGCCATTCGATGCATCTCTTGAAGAGTATACAAGTTATGCTGATATATCGACTATTCCAGGGCACTATGTACTATATTGGGAGCTTCGCCATGGAGCTGATGCAATAACTTCAATTCCTCAATCAGTATTCGAGGAATGCTGCCTCACAATTGAAGAATCCCTCAACAGTGTATACCGCCGAGCCCGTGTCCAAGAGAAGACGATTGCCCCATTAGAAATAAAGATAGTTGAGACGGAAAGCTTCAACATGTTGATGGACTACATAATCAGCCGAGGAGCTTCAGTGGGACAGTACAAGACACCTCGATGCATGACATTTGCTCCCATGGTCGAGCTATTGAACTCGAGGGTTCTTTCTAACTACTTCAGTCCCAAATGCCCAAAGTGGTCTCATAGTCATAAGTAGTGGTAGTACAAAGTACAAACATCAAAATCGATCAATTAGAGAGTGGCCGGGACGAGTATTATCTAATGCTTTTGTTAGTAGAACGAGAGAGCTCGGACCATGGAATTCTGCAAACATCTTAGGCGACTGCCTTATTTGTTGTTGTTGCATGTTAGATCTCATGAAAAACTTGTCGTTTTTTGTAATTTATTTGTCTGGCTTCAAACGAACAAATTCTAGCCGAGGTTCGGACGATTTATGGTCCTCCAGTAGTGACACCATGGGTACATGTGTCAGTAATGTTGACAATGCACAAATATTATGCGTTACATCATTGTATCTATAAAATTGTCAAAGCCAGTCCTGCTTGGTACACCGTGAATATTTGCAAATGCGAAAATTCATGGTTTATTATGTGATTGTAGATGATTGATGAGGGCATCTAATAACAAATATTTAGTAGGATTTGCAATGAGCTTACAAAATGAACAATCTAAATTTTTTTTTTCTAATTTATAATATTTTAATTAGCACCTACAAGAATCATGAATTTTTGTATTTGCGAATATTCATAGTGTACCAAGCAGGTCCTATGTGTCTCAAAGTACGTAAATAAGCAACGGACGAAATCTATCAAAATAGGGCCTAAATGATCGTTGGACAAAAATTGGTTCCCAACACAAGTTTTGATCAGAAAGTAATCTTCATCCTACTTTTCCAATTATATAAGCATGTTCACTACACGTATTCCTTACGCAAAATAGTGTGTGGACATTGTTACAATTCAAAATGAGCAGCACTGTACTTTGAATCATCCCCTCCCTTTAGAGCAGCCACAACCTTGCTTGTATAAAAGTGAAATTTTTTTTCTAAAACTACACAAGATGAGATAAATGTAAATTTGAGTTCACACTGAGTTGTTTGAAGTAGTTATGTATTTATATAAAAAAAAATTATTTAAAAACATGAAGAAAAAAAAAAGAAAAAAGAAAACGATGAAGACAAGAATTTAATCGAGAAAAGTATATTAAAAACACCTTAGTTTGAAAAAATTACACCTAAATCACAATTTTCAAACTAAATACAAAAACAATAGCCTCATTCAATTTTTTCCCAAAATCTTCCAAAAATACCCTCTTAATTTTTTACTGTCTAGATATTTAATTCTTCAATCTAGATCTTTAATTCTTCAATCAAGACTCACATGTGAGATTATTTCATAGGTATTTTAAGATAAAATAAGGGGTGAGTATTGTTTTTATTTTTAATTTTAAATTGGTGATTTAGATGTAATTTTTCTAAAGTAGGGTGTTTTTTTATATAGATGAAGTCTAGATGAGAACATTTTTCTTTTTTTTAAATTTGTTGAAAGTCGTAGTGCCAAGTCACATGCTAGTTGTGCACCGCACGATGCCACAATTACTTTATTTAGTGGAGAGATTCACAACGTGGGATACAATATTATCAAAATATATATATATATATATATATAT